>VWZZ01004285.1:264473-275948 GCA_013399095.1 Psophia crepitans | reverse complement strand
CGCACACCTTTCCCCCGCCAGCGGCGGTGCGGGCGGCCTGCCTGCTCCTGCCCGCAGCCCCAGCTTCAGGGGAGGTTTGAGTTCGCCCCGCTCCGTGCCACTTCGGCAGCGGGCACGCCAAAGCTTTAACGTTGCATTTGAAACACTCGCGAAACAACCAGAAAAGGCGGTTGTTTACAAACACCTTGTGCGGATGCTCAGCAAAAGCGTCCGGCTTGTGTCCGCACCGTGAGCCCCGGCCCGGGTTCGCAGGGACGGAGCTCCCCGCCTCGGCCAGAGTTGCCTTACTGGTGTGAGATGTGAACGGGAATTTACCCTTTACTTGCTTTGTTTGCTTACTTGGGCCTTTCCCCAGCAGAGAGGCCCGCCGGAGGCATTCACTGTCCTTTTCCTTTCCGTTTCCAGATGGCAGACTGACACAGCAGGAGGTAGAGATGCCTGGAGTGCCAGGGAAGCCGAGGTGTTTTCTCACAGCTCCATTTATTCCTTTTGTCCACTCAGCTAAACTTGTGAGTGTCCATATTTTTTATAACATAAGTATTTTTACTTTTTTTTTTTCCTGGATTGGGCTGGGTGTGTGTTATAATACTGTAAAGACAAGACCAGGAACAGAATAAATACTTTGCATGAAAATCCCAACACTGTGAAGACGAGTGGCAAAACCTTGCTATACCACTAGAAGTTGAAATTAGAAGATAAAAGCAAGAAGTTCAGAGCAAAGGCAACTCATTTTCTTTAAACTCCTTCCAGTATCTGTAGTTATCAGCTCTTCAGACGGCACACAAAGAAGGATTTCCTTTAGAGATAATCAGCACAGTGACATAAATCAAGCGTAGAGAGGGCGCAGAATTTTTTTTTTCTATTTATTTCCTGAAAATTAATTTTGAATCAGTTTGCTAAAATTTCATCTGTCATGAGCTTGTTTAACACATTCTGTAGGAACTGTCGGGCGACACTTACAAGACTGAAATGAAAGGCTATTTTTGCTGCAGCAACCAAACTCCTCTGTGCATAGGGTGAACTGCTCTTTAAATCCAAGCTTTCTGTGTGCTGCTCCCTTCCATTTTTCTTACTTTTTATCTTGAAATAGGATATGCCTCTTAGAGCTAAGAAGGTGCAGAGAGGGGGCAGGTCCCACTGGAATTTTATCTAGCTTTCCCGATTTCATTTTCATTCTTCTGGGTCTTATTGTTTAAGGATCAGTGTTTAAGAAGGCTGTAAAACTGTTACAGTTTTCCAAAAATCGGTTGTTCCACTGGTAGTTTGTGGCAGTGACCACATGAAGATAATTGAGCTGATGCTCCTAGCTGGAAAAGTCTTGCTGGAGGTCTGACTGACACTGTCCTGAGATTGTTCCGCTCCCGCTGTTACAGCAGTTCTTGCATATTCTGACTATTTGCTCAAGGGATTTCCATCAGTGCCCTTCCCAGAACACTTTGCATGTCAGCTCTGGGAGCCCGAGGCAGTGCGGCACATCCTCAGACCAGCAGACTGTGGAATTGATGGTTTGGCAGGAACCTCTAGCGCTAACATACCACAACAGAGTTCCTTGTATTTGTCTTGTGCTGAATGTGCCCTCAGCTGGATACGTATGATTACAGCCCTTTGTCCTCAGTAACAGTAGGAAGGGACAGTTGAGGCGGCACTCGACAGAGTTGAAAGGAGCGCAGTAAACTGCTCAGCTACCGGCTCGATGCCCCTTCTGAAGGACATCCTGGAGACTGAGGAGTGAGTCACCTGGCGCAGAAGTGACCTCAGAGCAGGCCCTCCTAGCAGGGTGGTCAGTCGAAGGACAGTTCTCCCAGGACCACTTCACATCTCTTCAGGAGGTGGCCTAGGTCTGCACGCGACCACCCAGAGGTCAAAATAGTTGTACACACTCCGAAAAGACACAGCGTGTGCCCAGAGCAGCTGAGGGTTATGGCGGGCAGGCTGCCGTAAGTACGTGGCTGCCAAGGGGTTTAGAGACACTGCTGAGAAAGAGACGGAGGCAACCAGCAAGAGCTCTGTGTTTGGGCCCACGGCCTGGGAAGAAAGCTAAAGAGGCAATATTAGGCCTAGAAAAAAGTAAACCAGGTGATGTAATGCAGCACGCCTGCAGGAAGGCCATTGCGCCATCACAAGCAGGTGTTCCACGTGCAGGGACCTGATGCACTGTACAAAAATCCAATGCCTTGGAACAGTATAAAGACCCCAAGTGCCACATCAGCGAAGGAGGGAGGACGCTTCGGTAGCACGGAGAAGGTCTGTTCATCCCTGTGGGAGGAAGTGAAGCACGTCTCTTTTTCAAGAAACTTGACAGGACAACTGCATTGTCACGGGCGGTAGGTACAGTGGACTCGCTGTCTGGGCATGCAGGGGGCTGGCAGTGATACGGGTTGCTCTGGTCGTAGCAAAATGGAAGTGCGTCCCAGCCTGGCTCCCAAGACAACATGACAGCATGCATGTGTAGCTACACAGATGGCCACTGCCTTAATGCAGATTGGGCTCTAGGGAGGTGACAAACCAGACCAGCGAGAGATCCATGTTAGTGGAAACAAGGAAATCCCACGTATGAGACATTTGCGGTACCTGCTTTTCAGCTTGTGCAATACGAGATTTTTCTACCACTGAGTGGAGGGAAAGAAGAGACTCTACCAGATTCACAGCCAGATCCCAGTACGTGGAAAAGAGAGGGACGTATCTTTGCAGCAGACGTTTCTATCTGCGCTTAAACACTCTTCAGAAGAGAAAACAGATGGTCTTGTGGTTTGGCTCTGCGCTCTGCTTCGGAGACCCAAGCGCTGTGCACTGCGTGGCTTTTGACCAGTTAAACCCACAGATGCAAAGGTTAATACTAATTTTCATATCCCCCCAACTTTGGTGCACACAAAGTCCAGTGCAGGCAAGCGAGCTTGATGAGTTCAAATGTGTATGCAGACGGCAACTTCAGAACAAGGATAAATTTACCCTCATGTCAGGTTGGTTGAGAGGCTAAATTAGAGTATGTGGTAAAGCATTTGAATATCCCGAGGGGCTGGAGACTTGCAAACTTTTAATAGTAATTTCTGTTTGGGTTTAGCTAGTGAGGTTCAGTGTAGCGTGGCACAATAAGTCTAGTTATTCCTGTGTTTGTGCTTTGGCTCTGACCAGTATATAACTCATCTATATTTATTGCTGACCTGAGATCTTTAAAGCAAGCAGGTTTTGATCAGCCCAGAGAAGGCAATATTGATGATGGGTTAAAGAACAAAAACACACAAAACCTTAAAAAAAACAAAGAAAGAAGTCCTCTTGTTCTTTTCCAAACCTATCTCAAACATAAAATTTCGTGAGCAGCAGAGCTCTCGTCAGAAGTCACGTTCGTCACAAAAGAGAAGGGGTCTAGAGCATCTCCAGAGCTTGGGCCATTGGTGGAGGAAACCCTCGCAGAGGCAACTGAGCGCTCGTAGAAGCAATCGAGAGAGAGATGTTGGCTGATAGCACTGAAGACGTCATCCTGAGGCTTACACAGGGCTCGGAAAGACTTCTCTTCTTGGAGGGAGCTCCTTTTTTTCAAAGACTGGAATGAAGCAGACTCTCGGGAAGCAATTTTTCAAAGGCTGCAAACAAAGTTACGCTCTGTTTCTTTTTCTAGAGGTGCAGTTTCCAAAACAATATTGTACAACATTGGGAAAAGCCACAGAAGGAAACAAAGAGAATCCTAAAAATTAGTTTATGATGAAATTACCTGACGAGACTTTGCTCAACTTCCTGGGAGTAAGTGCTTGTCAAATAGAAATCATCAGCACATAGGAACACTCAAAGAGGAATGAAATGGGTTTGAGCACTGAACTGTCTTTGACCTCTGTGAAAACTGAACTATCCAAAATCGCTAGTTATTTTTGCAAATACTATCCTTTCTGTGCAATGAATCAATCAGTGGAATACTAATTTTCCAAGTAAGTAGTGTGGAAGTCACTACATACAAATTATAAGACTGCTCGACCTTGTAAGTACGTTAGCTGTGCTTGTTCTTACAGGCAATAATGAATTGCTCTTTGGGAGAAAAAAAAAATAAAAAATCTAGTGTTCCTGAAGTATGTGGCAAAGGAAAAAAATAAACTAGATGCAAGCTCCTTCATTTCTTCCAGCTTACAATGTAGATTTCCACTGCAGCTGGACAGACATACCCTGGCTTCAGTTTCACAAGCAGAATCCAGCCATGCCGTGCCTGAAACTGAACCTAAGTAGTTGTCCTGGCGTGAAACAGGAAGAAGCATCTGACCAGCGAGAGAGACTAGCAGCAGGCAAGCCCCCTTTCCAAAGTACCCTACATTGTTTTACTTTTTCCAAAGCAGGTGAGAAAAAAAGCAACATAAATTCCTCGTCTAAATACTTGTCGGCTTTAGGGAAAGAAAAAAAAGTTTCACAAAAAACCAAAATAGCTGCACACGAAGTGTCTCAGATACCTAAATCTATTTTTTAATAAAGATAACAGAAAGGGGAGCCATGGCTGCGTGTAGCACGCACAGGCAACAAATTGTGCAATTGTGCAATCCGTTCTGTCTCTCTTAAATCAGTTGTCAGTTTTAGGGCTGTCCCTTATCAGAAGCTCTCACCTGTCATGCAGGGAGAGGCAGTCTTAGGTATGTAGCCACTTGGTTTTGATTGTAAGTCTGCAGAATCGCATGTTAAAAGAAGTCTGTTGACATTAGAAGTCATCAAAAGCTGAATCACAGGAGTGCCAGATCAAGTGTAACATCTCCACAGCTTCTTCGGGCTGCTTTCTGACAGTCTCTCGCAACTTCTTCCTAACAGCAGGAATATAAATTATTTACAGGGAAACAAACCCTGCTATCTGAGCTGAAGAAGATTCCCTTACTATCTGTTCCCACCACAGAGCTGCTTGAAACAGTGAGACATACTTCTGCTTTCATCCAGAACGGTGAAATACGTGCTTCTATTTAGGAAATTAAGTACCTCTTTCACATTTAGTGATTAATTCGGAGAGGACAACTGCAGGCACTAAATTAACCCTTTTACCTGATTTGTTTTTGCTAAATAAATGGCCCCATATTGTAATTTTCTCAACCAGAACAGATAGTGTCTGCAGTTTGCTTTACTGTTTGGAAAATGTTCTAATCTATTCCGAATCTATTCCATTTAACTTGGTAATGGTAAAACCTTCAGGCTGTGTCCCTCACCCTAGGGACTGCACCTGTAAATCAATCGTTCTTCCTAAAAAATAGATGACTCGTTAGAAACGCACGTCACAACACGCGAGAACGCCAACAGCGGACAGGAATGTATCTCCTCTACAGCATTAATTTTACCCTTTGAGTATTGGCAGCGTGAACGGTAGAGTGGAACAGCTAGCTGCCAGTAAGATTTTGTGCACATTTCTCCTTAATTTTGTTTCATATATATGATCTATGTGCCTGAAGCCAATGTACTGTAGGGAAAAGAATCCTTCTTAGTTTAACTATCTGTAGCCAAACTTTTTTGACCTGCCCTTCTAAAGGATACAATGGTGCCCAATTTTTGAAAAACTCTTTTCAAATAGTCATTGTCTGCCGTTAAGTTTAATTCTTGTATAAATTGATTTGAAGAGATGTGTTTTCTTGAATCGGTTTCTGAACTACGATATAATTTCTTATGGCCTTTCTAATAGTGCTGGAAGCAAAACAGTGGTGATGCAGCACTACAAGAGAAGCAGAAAATTGCCAACTTTCGCAATCCAAGATCCATCAATAAAAGGACATTATAAATTAAAAGGTGTTAACTGCAAAAAATAGTCCTAAAATCAAAGAATATGTGAGGTTGGAAGGGCCCTCTGGGGGCTTCCTAGGCCAAACTCCTGCTCAGAGCAGGACTTACTTCAAAGTTAAGTGAGGGTGAATAGTTTTCCACATTGCCTGAACAAAGACAACAGATAAGTGCGTGGGAACAGACATCAAGGTAAATCAAGGCAACGACAGCTGTGTACTCGAGCATAACCTACTCGAAACAAGCCTTCAGCTAAAGCAACTTTATTGTGGTCTTCAGGAAGGGAGAAAATGTGAATAACAACACCTTAAAAATTAATTCGCTCTGGCCATTTAATACAGGTTTTCTTGCATCTTTCCAGAATATAAAAATGCCTTCTTTTTCTCCATGTGACCACTTAAAGGCAGTTCACGTTAATTATCTCACTGTGGTTATGCTTTGCTGTAGACATCATCTTCTGGATATTTTATGTCTTGGAGAGTTCGTATCAGCATTGTAGTTTATAATCTTGTAAAATGTACAGTATTTCTGTGTCACCTGTGTACATGCCATGTTAAATGGGTAATTTGCTGCCCAGCAACATAGTGACTTGTACTTTTCTGTGTCGGTCAGGATCGTGTTTGCTGATGCTCTTTTGGATAGAAGAAAGGTTGCAGGTTTTACAAAAGCGACGTATACTCCCGTTTGCTAAAAATCACCTGCCAGCAAAACTGAATACAGCAGTCTTCGTTTCCTGTCCTCGCTCTGGAATCCTTGCTGCTGGGGCCTGGCTTGTCATCTGTTGAAGGAGATGGGAGCTTTGCCATGGACTGTGGTGACAGCAGGAGGAGAGCAGACACAGATCAGGCAAGGTGTTGGAGGATCTTCTGCACACTCTGTAAGTATTTACGGAGCTGTGTGATATGTGATCCTAAAGACAAGGTTAGGCAATTTGAACTCTTGAGTTAGACCCCAGATATTTCCAGACAGGCAGAGCTACCTACTGACTGTACATCTGAGAAAGTACGTCTGAATTATTTTTTCTGGCAAGCATCGAGAGCGTGTTAGTGAAACGTGCCTGGGTATGGTAGCTTAAGATAGAGCTATGCTGGAAAGGTTCCTGCAGCTGTTACTTGGAAAACATCTGTGGTACCGTGCACGGAAAATTGTACATCTCTGTTCACACTAGCACAGAGCAATTAATCTTGTGAAACAACGTATAAATTATTATTGGGAAATATGAGAAGGACATTATGCACCAATGGACATGGAATGACTTCAGGTATTTATCATTTGGAAAGAAAGGAAAAAAACAGAATATTCCATTTCTGGCACAGGAAATAGGACACGATTGGCAGACTCTGCGAGACTTCCAGAACTGCTGGTTATTTAAGTAAAAATAACCAAATCACTAGACTTGAGGGGTGAAATTTTTTTACGCTTAAGAGCTGGAAAAAACCTTCTGTCTGTGATAATTTGTGGCAGTCTGTGTTTGTATAGTCTGATAAAGGGGAGAATGAACAGGTTGAGATTATTTCTTGTTTACAGCTAATGGTTATCTCTTTGCAAAGTATACAAGACATTGCCCTGAAGAAGTCCATTTTAGCAAAAGACATACAAGAAGTAAAACTTAAGAAACCTTGGGAAAGGACAATGAGATGTATTTTGTTCACAGCACTTTAGATAATTATGGGATTTTTCATCTCTCGAGGCTTTCAAATTAAGCCTGGGTCATTAGGAGGTGTGCTTACTGAAATGTAACGGCCTGTTGTATTCAAGAACTCAGACTGGGTAATCTGAAAAGAGAATGTGTAAGGAATGGAGAATGTCTTTGGTAACACAGCAGAGAGCGGCAGGATGAGAAACGGGGAGGGGGATATCCGACTGGTGGCCAGAAATTTGTCACTGGCTGCTACTGAGGCAGGGTTTCTGCTAAGAACCGATGAGGCATTAAGTTGCAATGTGTGACCCGTCATGTCGTGTCCCGGTAGCCATGTATGAGCTCTGTCGTACCAAACGTCCACACTTCGCTGTTTTACCTATTTCTTTCACCATACTTCCATTGCATAATTTAAAAACAGAAATCGAGAGGGAAGTATCTTCCTCTTGTTTCGTGGATGCTTTGTGTAGAGGGTCTTTTGGCCTCTTCCTGTTTAATCCAAATTATATGAAGTGGATTTGCACCATGTTAAATCTGAAAATAAATTTAAAATACCCGTTCCCAGTCCTCGTAACTGAATGCCTCCCAGCAAATGGTTTTACTCAACAGCTGCCTGGTTCTGCGCTCAGGAAGGTGACTGCTCTTTTTTCTTGGTTTAACTTTTAATGACTAATTTAAATTCCATTTATGCAGAATCCCTATGATTTTGAAAATGCCTTCTGAAATTATGCACAACTACCTTTCTAAAAAAAATACTTTCAAAAGCCTTAAGTACAACATTGCCTGGAATTATGTTGTCAATTAAATAAAAGAACCCACTTGAAATAACTGACGCAAATATATAGTGAATGAAACACACCTTCCAGTAACAAATCGCTATTAAGAGACCTTTAAGCAAACTGCTAGTTACGTGGTCATGCTTAGACAAGCACAAGGTTATTGAAACATACAGCTTCCTTTCAGATAATTTAACTTGCACCGAAGGCAAATTATTGCCATAAAAGCACTGAAGCATGTTGCTCAGGTATTTGGTGTAATTCTGTCGGCTTCTAAAATATTATCCTTGCCGCACAACAATGTCAGCAGGATCAGAATTGGGTCTGCATCTTCAGCTGCCGTTACAAACGCTGCCTGCGATGTCTTCCTGCAGAAAAACTGATATATGCATCTGATACCATCTAAAAAAGACGGGAGCAATATTTTAATAGGCTTGAAGATGCAATGAAGAATGCTTCTGACAATAGCTGTAATGGAAGTCAGTGAGACTGAAGCGGCTCCCAAAGGAACTGCAAGGGGGCTAATACAAAGGGCACATAAACCCACCCAGTGCAGAAATCGTGAATAATAATTGTGTTCACTGGGTAGGTCATGAAATCTATCAGAGATTTGGAGTCTGTCCTGGTTCCTTCCTTTTTCTCAGAGAAAAATTTCCACAGAGAGTCGAATTTGAACGAGGTGGGGCAACAAAAACCCGTAAGCAGCAAAACTGCTAATATTCTTGGTGTGGCACTGGTCAGGTCATCCACAAGTGCCTTCCCCTTCTCTCCCCCTCTTTATGTGAGGGTTTGCATAGGTGTGGGAGTCTAGTTCCCCCTTCGTCTTCTCATAGCTTATTCTCAAGGCCTCCAAAATAAGATTTGAGGTTGTTAGAAAGGAGGTTTTGCTGCACCCAGTGCTGGCAAGCTTGGCATTTAGTTCCTTCACACTGCTCTAGGTCTTTTCAGTGTAGAGCAAAGTCTTCAAGAAAGCAGGCTCGCCGAAGAATGCTGTTTGCTCTGTCAGTATCGGGAATCGCGGATTTCTGTGGTTACCAGCACGCCGTACGTGGGCTTGCTCGGAGCTGTGAAATAATGGGCAGGGGCCTATCCACAGTGTTATTCCTGGAACAAAATCCTTTTGCATCAGTGAAAATTCTCAATGAAGACTTGGAATTTCCTTTGTGAATCGAGATTTTAGCACTGCAAGCAATTAAATTTTTAGCTGCATTTTACACGTTTTGTGCCAGCTACTGTACAAGGAATAAGAACATTCTCTGGGAAAATCTGTTTTCCATAGACTTTTTTATCTCTCTCCTCTAGTAACCTCATCTTGGGAGTGAGAAGTTTGGTTTCTCTGTTGTCAGAGGGGTTCGGAAATGCCTCCTGAGACAGTGCAATGTCAAAAGTACCTCTGATAAACCCAGATCAAATGAGCGGGGACGAGAACATTGCATTAAACCAGCATAAACTGGATGAAAACAGACCAAATGTTAAGGGAGGCAGTGAAAATGGAGGTCTGAAGTAGTCCCCTTGAGCGTGCCGCACCAACATCTCACTTCCTCCAGAAGTCTGATGCTGCTCCCTTGGTGTTAAGCTGTGGCTTGGCTTGCTTTGTACTAGGAAGTTTTGCGATAGAAGTTATACGGACGAACTTCCTCTTCTCCCCAGGCTTTGATGCAGCTGTGCTGCGATAGGGGTACTTACACCAATATCATGGTATAAATATGGTAGCTTTTTTTTTTTCAGTAAACAAAGTATGTGGTATCAGTACATGGCAGCTTTATAGCAGCTTAAGTGCATGCATAATTTTATGTGTACGTAAATATCTCTAATACGTACCAGAATGATAGATGCTTCCTCTAAATACACCCTGGAGTTCTAGGGTACGTATAACCAGCGCTGTATGCAACCAGGTTCTTTGCATCTGGCCTCTCTGTCCCAGAAACTCAGGCTGCTCGGCTGAAGGTGCCCTGCAGTAGGCCGCGTGTTGCAGGCCTTGCGGCTTAATGAAGATCTCAACGAACGAACGGCGTTTCCAGGCTTAATCCCCGGATGCCTCTGAAAAGCGTTTCTGGAAGCCCATCAAAAAAACTATGTACATTTTGCCTTTTTTAAACAAAGCAATACACCAAAACAGCACAGCTCTGCTGGTACAGGTTTTCTTGTGTAGGCTAACTTGCCTTTCCCTTTGTGGTGAGCTTCCTCTTGTAATGGAAACTCCTCTCACCTAGCCACTAATACTGTTAGATGATATTTCTGTGCTGGTTTGCCAGCAGCAAGACAAAAATCACGATCTCTAACAGCCTACAGTCTGTCCTAAACTTAGTGAGTTTCCATTCACTTGTGTTTGGGTCTTGTCGGCTCAAAATATTTTCTGCTAAGTATAGCTCCCTTCTCCTGAGCAAACAAGATGGGTTTTTTTTTTCTGCACCTCCCTTTCTAATTTCAGCAGCTATTTTGAACTCAGAGTGCGGACACCGAGACAGATGTACGTGCACTGTCGTTGCTTGCCTCTAGCCGTGTTGCCAGTGAACCTTTTCCCCAACACCAACTTCGTGGTTAATCCTCGATCGGCAAGCCTTGCTCTCCTCCCGTCTTTTAGGAAGCACGTCATAAATTGGAATAAATGAATTTATTTGTGAATTCTGAACTTGACCAACTTTCCAAGGTGAAAAGTGTGAAATTACACTCCTCTCTACTGAAGAGAGGAGCACCAGAGGGGACATTTACTCCTACGGCTACTCGAGGATCAAATGCCACTCTCCTTTGGGGGCTTTTGTCAGGGAACTACTTTTAAATTCTGGCAGATTCATGAATCATTTCATCTCACAGACTGAGGGGAAGCCTATGCTAAGGCTTCAGTTTGGATCACCAGGCGCCGATCCCACTGCTTCTGAAAGCAACAGGATCTGCAAAATATTTCTCAAGTACATATGTAAATATACGTATGTATGCAGCCTTTATGCGTGTTTTCTAATACAGATATTTCTGTATCAAAATAAAATGTACACACTGAGTTTTTTTCTTTAAAGAACCTACTTTTACTCCCCTCAGTTAAACAGAAAATACCCAACTGTCAAATCATCCCATTTAATTAAAGCAGAGATTATTTTTATTTTGTTCATATGGTGCCTCTTAGGAAAGAAATGTTCTTTCTTAGGAAAGAAAAAGCAGCTCTCAAGGGGGGAAAGGATTCTAGGGCTAATCTCACTTGACACAGCCTCTCTTGGTGTTTGATACTTTACCCATATTCTCAAATGAACCTGAATTATGTTTGAAGAAGATGCTAATTCATGCATGAGCTGTTATCTCTTTCATCATTGCAGAAAACAAGGATGTTGGTCAAACTAG
>VWZZ01004285.1:231263-260904 GCA_013399095.1 Psophia crepitans | reverse complement strand
GGCGGGGGGGCCGGCGTCCCCTCACCACCTCCCCGGGTGAGTGTGGTGGCGGGGACGGGCTTCCCCTTTCCTGAGGCGTCCTGCGGGGCCTCTTTGTTCGCCCCCTCGGGGGGGCGCCGGGCCGCCTTTGTCCGGCGGAGAGGGGGAGCCGCCAGCTGCTGACGCCCGTGTGTCTGTGGGGAAGGTGGAGGATCCGGCGGCGGGGGGAGAAGATGAGCAGCGAGGCGCTGTGGCTTTTCAAGCAGCTGAATCTCCACCTGGAGCAGGAGGGGCGGTTTCAGCCCCGCGAGAAGGGGCTCGGCCTCATCGAGTGCTCCGCCGAGGTGAGGGGGGAGCCGGGCTGGGGGGCGCGGGAGGGGCAGGCAGCGCCTCAGGGCAGGGCCTGGCGTGCTTAAACGGCTCCGAGCCGGGAGGGAGGGCCGCCCGGCTCCGGGAGGTTCGTTCCCTCCGCTGCGAACGCCTGGATAAATTCTGGCTTCATCTGTAGCTACCCTTAGCGTGCGCTGCGTTGTCAGAGAGCTGTGACCTACAGGGCAAGTAAAATATTTAAGCGATTAATATTTAAACTTCGAGCAGCGCCAGGTGAGGTGTATTATTTTCACCTCTGGAGCTCGGTGCGGCTGTGTCGTACCCGCAGAGCTGGGGTGTCAGGTAGGCAATTAATGGGGAAAGGACCAGCTTTTGGTTATCAAACACTAGAAACGCTCGCTGCTTACCAGCAAAAAATAAGCATAAGCATTTCCAAGTTATCGGCCAGAGTTCCTTGTTGAGTTTAGGGCAGGCTGACATTCCTTTGGATGCTTGTGAGCTTTCTGGAAAGGGCCTTAACGTTTAACAAGAGAAAAAAAGAGTCTCTGAAACCAGTCTGCCTGTTTGTTTTGAAAGCAGAACATTAATTGCTTAAATATTGACATGCAGGCAAAGAGAACAAGCTGAGTTTGGTCATCTCTGTTTCCCTTTTGCTTTGTGTGCAGGCACTTGGTAACTATTGTCTTCAAATAACAAGTGCGTACTTGGGAATGCGGTTGTGCTGGGTATTGCACCGCTGAGACTCAATCCACATACCTCGGGTGTGCTTTGAGTCTCGAGCATCTAAATTAATTTTTTTTGAAGTGAAGAGAAACCAAGTGTTTATGGGACAAAAGAATTGATTCCCTTTGATCTAAGTTCAAGATGACTTAGGGGGCAAGGGGTTGGAGTCATCACTGCTACCACTGAATAATTCTGACTTTGCCTCTTTTCCATAGAATGAGAATACTCTGTGTCCGAGACAAAGGAACGCCAAGGTGGAAGATCTTTGGAGTCTGACCAACTTTTTTGGTTTTACAACAGAAACGTTTGTTTTGGCTGTTAACATTCTGGACAGATTCTTGGCTCTTATGAAGGTATTTTCCTGGGGGTGGGGAAGGACCTGCTGTAGTGTCAGCTGGGAATCTGCAAGCTTCTTGTGAACTTTCTCATCTGACAGAAAGAGGAAGGTTATGATCTAGGGGATAGCTGTGGCTATTTATTCGCACTATGCTAGCAATGTTACTGATGTCCTCCTTTGTAAACTTGAAGTTGAGTACAGTGCTTGCTTGAAAGATGAGATTATGCTGATGTTATTTATTGACTATTTTAAACTATAGCCTCTTACCTCTAAAGGCAGGTAGCAGCATGGTTTATTTCCTCTAAGTCTGTAGTCTTCACCACGTAGATGTGAAAGACTAAGGAATGAGGAATGACGAGGGAACAAAACCATTTTTGTTACAGGCTATTTCTGGGTACTGTGTTAAAGCATAGCTTAGCGCTGGAACTAACAGCAAGTGATCATTTCCTGGATGCTTTTCTTTTTGTGTTTGTGCTGCTTTATTTGAACCTGAAACAGTTTCCCCATTATTAAGTTGGCAGAAAAACTGAAGTTGCGTCAGTTCTCTGGTCTGACTGTCCTTCAGGTTGCACAAAATGTTGTGCTTGTGCGTGGGAGCGGGTGGCAGAGGTAGGAGCAAGTTGTGGAGGGACAGGACTGCCTAGAACAGGCTGAGGCTGGATTTGTTTAGGCTTTAAATGAGGGTGGGTGAGCACTGCCGCTTGGAGAAGCGAGGTATTACATTTCTCTCTGCGATTTGTTTGCTGCGTAGTGATACGGAACAGTTTCAATAGAGGGTGCTCAGCTGTCAAACTTCACTTCCTCTGACTTAGCTATGACAGACTGATACTGCTTTATTGGCTCTGCCAGCTGTGTTTCCCTGAAACTCCAGCGATGAAACTATTTATGCCGAGGTGAGGTGTGCGAGTTGACTGATGGCGGGTCTAGTTGAGATAAGCAAATCTTCCTGTTGAACTGTGAACATTCAAAACAGCTTAGCTAGGCTGGGTGAGCTGTCAGTGTTGCTGCTTGATAAGCACGATGTTTTTGGAGGGGGAGGTAGGTATTCTTAGTGCTTCCTCTTACTTTTAGGTGAAACCGAAGCATTTATCTTGCATTGGAGTTTGTTGTTTCCAACTGGCTGCTCGAGTCGTCGAAGAAGAATGCAATATTCCGTCTGCTCACGAGATCATCCGGATCAGCCAATGTAAATGCACTGCGTCCGACCTGAAACGGATGGAAAAGATAATTTCAGAAAAGTTGCACTTTGAATTTAAAGCTACTACTGCCTTAACCTTCTTGCACTTGTACCATGCTATTGTACTCTGTCATACCTCAGAAAGGTGAGTTGGTGCATGTTGGTGGTGGTATCTGTGTTCTCTGAGCGCTTTTTCTCTAGTTGCTTCTTAAATGATGATGGTGTTGGCTGTAGAGGAGGCAGCTCCTTAGTTTTTACTTCCTGGCAAGTGAAGGCTTGTCGATACAAATGCTGCTTCTCCTGGGTGTCTTGCAGGAAAGAAGTATTGAATCTCGACAAATTGGAAGCACAGCTAAAAGCTTGCAACTGTCGTCTCATCTTTTCTAAAGCAAAAGTAAGTAGAAGTAGTTTAGATTGACTTCTGAGCAGGTTTTGATTTGTGTCATGTTGAGCTGTGGTTTTTTTTCTTTGTCCTTTTAGCCATCTGTCTTGGCCTTGTGCCTTCTCACTCTGGAAGTTCAGACTTTGAAATCTGTTGAGCTGTTTGAGATCCTTCTGCGTGTTCAAAAGCATTCGAAGGTAAAATATTTTCAGCGGATCGGTTTTGCAGTTGCTGGGACTGGTGCAGTTAGTGATGTAGGATGTTATGTTGAAGGGACCCCTGTGGTCAGCGTACCATCTTGCAGGTACTGTTTGGCATCGACTGAAATAAGCAGTGAGATGGGATTTAGGCGTCTGTCTGCAGCTCTTGTAACTAATGCGGTTTCTTTGGTGCAATGCCAAATGCAGGAAACCTGCTGCTTAAAGAATGAGGTCGGGTAGTCATTTCGCACTGGCACATCTTGGCAGCTGCCTGGCAGGCAAAAGGATTATGGTTTTAAAAACCAGCTTAAATGTCTAAAATCAGAAGAAATGCTGACCTAATGCCTACACAATACATGCTTTGACAAGCAACTGACTGAACTTGCACAGCTCTAGCTGTATGTTCTAGAGAAACTTCCAGTCGGTTCGTAGGACTACGATGACTGTGGGGCTGGTTATTCTTTTTGCCTGAATAACAGGATTTATAGCTTCTAGCTGCATACTGTATCAGATGATTGTCCAAACCAATGCCTTTTCCCTCCTATAGTCAAATTGAACTAACCCAGTTTCTTGAGGGTCGGAAGTAGTTCCTTAAAGTATTTTAAAATGGAGTGATCTCATGCCTTCTTCGGAAGTGATAATGAAAATGTTAACAGCAACTGACAGGCAAACTGTCAACTTAGCTCAGACTTCAATGTGGACGTTTCTAAGAGGTGTATAGGAGTTCACCTCCAAAAGCAGCCCAACTTTGAAGGTAGCACAGTTATGACTCACTTCTATCTTGACCGATAGTTTTTTCAAATCCTTTTGGAGAACGTAAAATGGAGGCAGGGGTTATCTTCAGAGCCTGTGTGTAATAGACTGAATAGCTTCTGGTTTCTGGTTTCAGATAAGTGACAGTGACCTACTCTACTGGAGGGAACTGGTCTCAAAATGCCTAGCAGATTATTCTTCTCCTGAATGTTGCAAGCCTGATCATAAAAAGCTAGTTTGGATTGTTTCGAGGCGTACAGCCCAGAATCTACAGAACAGTTACTACAGTGTTCCTGAGCTGCCAACTATTCCAGAGGGCAGATGTTTCAATGAAAGCGAGAGGTTGGTCAGACTTACATGAGGTGGTTTATTTGGGAATTCTCACTTTCTAGCAATGCTAATGGCAACTCTGTATAACTGGGCTTATTTGGCACTATGTGGGGAAATTTGAAAATTTGAAATTACTGGTGGACTTGAAATGTATCTGAAACGGGGGAAAAATGGGGAGACGGTCATTGTAGTGTTCAAAAAGTGTTGTGCAGGATGGGGGGGAAGCTTTCCTTTTAAGGTGACAAAGCCTTCAACAAAGCATTGAAGTCTGAAGTAATTGATGTTTGAGATCTTGAATGCTGGCTCCTGGGCTGATGGGGGATTTTTAGCATGAGGAGAAAGGAAACTACATTGTTATGATTTAACCCTTGGTGCTGAGAAGAGTTTGTATCTGGGCTGTTCTACTAGGAACAGAACTGCTTTCAAGGAAGGGCAAGATTGAGGAATGCTTTGCCACTTTTAAGGGGTTGTGCTTTGTTTAAATTACTTTTCCTGCTCTTCCTTCTAGTGAAGACTCCTGTGAAGATATGAGCAGCGGAGAAGAAAGCCTTAGCAGTTCTCCACCGAGTGACCTGGAAGGCACCTTCTTCTTTGAACTCAAACCTAAAACACAGTGGCAAACTCTTAGCTGTCGGTCTTAGCGTTGAGTCTTGATTGTATTAGGTTGAGAATCTTAACGTGCCATAGTCTTCTGGCAATAATAAATGAGGTGGTAATTGGTAAACTGTATTAAGGCAAGGATTGCTGTGGTATATCAATGCTTGGAATGCCTGCCTTGGTTTTTTTTTCTGTAACTTTAAGGAAGGAAAAAAAAATCCCATTCAGATCCTCAGTTCAGCAAAAAAGTTTATGGATAGTTGTGTTGTCATCAGCATCAATGTAGTCCTGTACCTGGTGGTTCAAAACGGTTAGCAGCTAAACGTGTCAGCGGTGTGCCCTGGGAGCGATGGGGGCTGACAGCGTGCTGGGCTGTGTTAACAGCAGCATAGCTGAGAGATTGAGGGAAGCAGGTTTCTTCCATTTACTTGGCACTCACTCGCATTTGGAACAGTGTCCAGTTTTGGGTTCAAAGGTGTTCATCACCGTGTACAAGTCCAGCAGGAAGCTGCCAAGACAGCTGAGTGATTTGGGGCGCAGGACCAGTGAGGAGAGGCAAAGTGAAAGGAGCGTATTCAGCCTGGCAAAGTGGCCTTTGGGGGGGAAATGGATTGAACAGCTGCCTTTTGCTGTCTGAGAGGAGGCTGCTGAGAATGAGATGATTTCAGGGTCTTGACTGAGAAGCACGGAGCAAGAAAGAGGCTTTCCTTATATTGAAATTTGAAGTTCTCAGTTAATGAAAGAAGTTTGCTCCATGGGGATGGTCCAGCATGGGAGTGGACCACGAGGGGCTGTACAGTCTTTGGACTGAAGGAACTCAGGATTCAACACGACAAAACCCTGAGCTTGGTTTGAATTGAGCATTGACCCTGCTTTGAGTGGGAGGTTGGACTTGGAGTCCTCTTCAGGGCAACTCTGCTCTTAAGTCTTCTGGGATTAGGTTAAATTGGTTGAGTAGGTCACGTGGAATGATATGGACGTGTAGTACCAGGCTGAAACGATTTACTGCCAAATGGGCCAAGCACCAAAGTGGCCTTTACGCTTTACATGCTGTGCTCCTTTACAGCAGGATCTTGAGTTGTGTACTCCAAGGAGATTTTTTTTGTTTAAACTTTGGTTTTTATAAACTTCAGGAATCCCTATTTCACAACAGGAGTATGCACGGCAAGGAGGCGGCTTCTAGTCAATACTAGTTTTCACTAAAGGATAGTGTAAAGCGTGTGGCAGGGAGTAATTTCATATTTTCTTTAATACAGATGTTTTTACGCTGAAATTCACGTTGTATACTTCAGTGTTGTTTAAAATCTTAACATGTCAATCCATACTATTATACTTATTAACATGGTGAATCTTGATAAGTCTGCATTCCTTTTAATATTTAACCCTTGTAGTTGTTTTTTGGTATATTCATGTTATTGATTGAGTCATAATCAGACTTGTTTGCATGCTTATGTAAAGCAGTTAGTGCAGGAAAAGTTGATATTATGCAGTAATATCAGGTAAATGTGATGTTGAAGAAATAGTTAATGTAATGGGGTTTTTTCTGACCTTCTTTTCTTGAAGCACAAACTGAAGTATGATTGTGTTTCTCCGTACTGAGAACATGCCTGCGTAGTAAGAGGACTAAGTAGCTCAGAATAATGGTGTGAAGTGTGTTGGTGCCAAAGTAGAAATGAAGGAGCAAGAAGCGAAAGGCCGTTTAGTAGATGCAAGCGTTGTTTTAGAATGGTAAGAGCGGTGCTGTAAGTTCATAACTGTTATGTGATTTCAGTTTTCTAAAAAGGCAAAAAGTTTACAAAAATGTATATAAAAATGTAAATGAAAAAAAATGTACAGAAAAAAATTTAAAGCAAAAAACGAGCAGAAAATACTGTATTTTTTTACGTTCTATGTAACTTTTTGTAGGTATGTTGCATGTAGATAGTAATTTATTGTGTACTCTGTATGATATACTGTCCATCTGAAGACTTGTTCCTGCAAGTCTCTGTGCCTGGAAGCTCACTGCTGAAATCGAGTACTTTGGTTACAGGTAACGAACCTATGGAGTCTTGTTTCGGTTGAGAACAAAAATAAACCACGTGCTGTATTTGTTACCGGTGTGAGTTACGGTTGGTTACTTAAAGCTTTTGGCTTGTGCTTTTTTTTTCTGTACAGCTTGTCTGGTACTGCTGCTGTGTTCTAGGTTTCCCAGAAGTTTTGCTAAGCATTTTGGAGAGGAAAAGGAGAGACTTCTGTATGGCTTGCTACTGGACATGAATTTCTCCTCAGCTTTGCTAGCGTGAGGTATTGTCTGCTTACCCCCCAGCCTGCTGTGGGCTCTGTTGTGCTGGGATGAGTGTTGTGAACGGCACACTTGCACGTTTGGCAAAAGGGAGTTCCCAAAAGTGCTCAAGTTAGGGGTCATTAACAGGCAAAGTTGTCTGTCTCCTGAGCGAAACCTGGTCTCGGGATGTGTCTGCATCTTGGCAATCTGAAACACCTAAAATAAATCATCAAAGGCGAACTCGAGCTCGTTTGCTTTTTGTCTCATCTTGCCAAACTATTTCCAAACGGTGCCTGTGTTGCAAAAATGAAGGAATTAAGGGGCTGTAAAGGGTTTTTGCTGGCAAGATCTTCCCAGCCCTGGAAAGATGGAACAAGGGACTCGGCTCCCTGCCGAGATGGTTGTAAGCATTGTGACAGACACACTGCACCTTGCAGCACACCTTCCCTCTTTTTGTCCTTGCACAATGGGTGGAGTGAGAGAAAGCACAAAGGTGAGCTCTCTGCCAGGGCAACCTGGCTTCCAGCTCTGGGCACGGCTGCTGCCAGGGGAAATCCTGCCACATTGGGGCAGGATGTGTAGGTTGGGAATGAATCGGTGCCGTGGGGTTGACAGGGAGTGTGTGTGGGAAGAATAGGGCTACTGCTACTGTTAAAATAATCCTCTGAGTGTAATAACAATATTCACGGGGGCTTTTTTTATGGCTTTCATAGCTACTTTTTTTAAATACGGGAACACACTACAAGACTCTTCACTTCCCACATACAGCAGATAAGATGGACACTTGATATGACTAAGAGTTCGGTATGAAATTCCCTTCTGTCTAATAACTCATGTACCACTGAAAGTCAATTATATAATGGTACCGTTCATCTTTGAAACGTGCTGTAATGTTGGAAGAGCAGTGGCTTCCTTGCTGTCTGTTGTGACTGCTTTGAAAGTGAAACCTGCTGCAGCAAAGATATTCAGCTTCTACTTCAAAGGTGCCCACTCGAGTTGCTTCAGTACAGCACCCACCTCATTTGGGAACAGGCAGATACTGTGTGGGCTGGTAGCAAGGGAGGAAGCCATGGGCGATGTGCCTGGGTTTACCAAGAGCTTGAGCTGAGTCTAATAAAGCTTGAGGTGTACTGCTCAGCCCCTTTCAAGTTCGTCCCAGCACAAAAAGCAATTTGCTGACAAGAACTTCAGTCGGATTTACTTCTGTGGTTTGATAATTTAGGCTTGACTTTGATTTTGCTGGGTCAGATAGCTGTGTATCCCTTGAAGGAGGTTTGCCCAGCTTTGTTCAAAGAATGGGGCTTTTGATGGTTGGCTTGTTTTCAATAGCAGAGGTGTGCATGGATTTTTTCTTGTATCACGGGGTGAAACTTGGAATACTTGCAGTCTCAAGAGTTTAAGTACGTGCTCATTTTCCTAACTGCTTTGTCAGTAAGACTGGTTTGTCTGGGGAGGAGGGGGCTGAAGGGGAATATTTCTGTGGGGAAGATGTCCCCTGGGACAGCTCCTAGGCACACAGCTCTGGGCTGTTGCTCCCTGTGCCTCTGTGGGATTGCGTGCTGCCTAACTTAAAAGTGTAGAGCTGAAGGCTCGCGTTGGCGTAGGAAATCCCTGGTTTCTGAGAGGATCTTGAGATGTTCTCTTACTGCTCACCTCCTCTCCTGTGGCTGACCTGGGCCGCGAAGGGATCGCTAGTTGAACCGCTTCTGTTCCTCGTGAGTTGTCATGCCACAATAAAATGATAATGGCCTTTTAAACAGGAAACTTGACTTCTGCACTGCTTGGTTACATAGCAAGTGACAGGGAGCAATAAAACCTTTCAGCAAAAATCAGTTGGTGTTCTCAGACCCTGGTGTTCTACAGCTTCCTTTTTCTTTTTTTCTGGTGGGGTAAGTAACACGTTTCTGTTGGTCAGTGCTCAGAGCAGGCTCTGTGCATGATTGGAGCATGGAAGGCTGACCCATGCCGTAAAGGAAACCGTTGATCTAAAAGCCAGCACTGCTTCATAATCTTCATGCCATTTCTTTGCTTGTCAAGGGGCTGGGCTAATTGGTGAAAGCCTTATTCCAGTGATACCAGTTAGCTACCAGGGCTTTGAAGCTCAGCGAACTGTGAATCAGGAGATGCTGGGGCAAGACCAGAAACCAGCTTCTGCAGTTCCCAGTTCAACATACGTTGTGTAGGGCCTTTATTAACAAGGGAAAATGTGTTGCCATTTCCAAACGAATTCTATCTTGCAGCTGCTGGTTTCAGCTCCCTAAAAACTTGATGTACGTGAGAGGATGGCTCGCAAGAGATGTTAAGGAGGTACTCCAGGGCCCAGCAAAATGCCCTTTGCTAGTGTACGTGCTTGGAAAGCAAGATCTGTTTTGCTGTCCACGAGTTAGTGGGTGTGTTCAGACATGAGCAGCAGTTCCACCATTGCTGGGGAGAGACTGGGTGGAGGAGAGAAATGTGAGTAGATGTGCGCTTAGAGCCGAGCAAAGCCTGAACTGTGTACCTTCTTCTGAACAGTAGAAGGCATCATTTTGACTTCAGGTCTCAACTGGCAGGTTTTGAGTTCTTGCTCTTCATTCCTGTTGTGTAAAAAGTTTTCTGGAGAAGAGGCAGAATCTAGGCGAGGTGAGGTCTGATGCATGCGCTGACAAAACCGCCCTTACTAACTAGCTGCTTCACAAACCAGCCACTGTGTTTGCTCCAGCAGAGTGCCAAGCAGTGCGAACTGAGAACAGCTAGGGGTGGAGAGAAGCACGGAAGTCGTTAGTTGGGACAGCCGAGAGAAACGGGAGAATTTATCAGTGCATAATAATAAAGCATTAGACTAGAAGGTGTTAGACAGCCTTAGCGATGGTCTCTGCTAGGCATCGTACGAGCATTTAATCAGTATTATTTATCTTGTGAGACATGTTGGAACTGTAATGTGTCACCCAGCCTTGCTTTATGGCTTAAGCCTGTAAGAGTCTGGCGTAGTGCGTATACTGAAAGGAGAAAGTTGCCATAACAACTGAATGAAATCAATTAGAGTAATAAGCAATTAAAATCTCATCCTTAGTGTTGCATAAACATAGCATTCTACTCATGAATTATTAGCAATCTTGCCTCTAGACCTGTATGTTCTGTTCCTGATTTGCAATCTCAACAATTTTTGAATTAATGAAGCATTTCATTTCTCCTTCAAAGAGTGCTGGTGGGGTGGTGTGGTGGTTTGTTTTTTTTTTTTTGGCTGCAGTGAGTACATCTTCATCAGAGAAATGTAAACACTATTAAAGCATCTAAACGAAGGAAGCTTTTCGTGATGGGATTTCCAGAGCGCTTGGCACTGACTTTATTCCCACCTAGTGAAGTCAATGGGGAACTAGTCTATGGTGAGAAATTTTGCCCTGGTCTAGGAAGGCAAATGCAACTCCTTCCGCTGTCACACGCTTCCTCCTTGACCTTCTGGGTCTTTCTGAACATCTTCCTTCCTTTGTTCTCTCTCAGGCGAACGTCCCCCGTCTGCCCCGCTTGCAGCGGGAGGGGGTATTTGGCATTTTTCAAGCACAGGTACCGTGTCTCTGCTGGGAAGTCCTGTGCTGTGCCTGGGTAGGCACCTTTCTTTAGCAGCCTTGTGCGTGTACACCTAGAGCTTTGCCCACCGAGCATTACACACGGGGATGTGGACGAAACTAAAGAGAGTTGCGGTTTTGCAAGTTACACAACGGTGGGAAAGCAACATCTCTGTCTGTTTTGCAAGGGCCTGTGCGCTTGCTCTCTAGGGGTTTTGTGTAGCTGTGGGTGAAATGTTTCAAAGGTTAAAGTTGAAAGTATAATCCAAAGTCTCCGAGGAACTTTGGAAAACACTGCTGTGGTCTGAATAGCAGTTTTCTCATGTACAGCGGCTGAGCCAGGGCTGTGGGAAGTGTTTTTCATCCAGAGCTCAATTATTAACTGTGTTAGGGAGCAAGAGGACTTGAGGCGATCCCCGGGTTTGGCTGTGCCGAGAGCACAGAAGCAAAGGCCGGCGGTGTGATGGTTTGTGCCACAGATGATCAGAAGCTGGGTGCGGTTTACGCGCCAGCTCCTTGTCCAAGGTGTTGGCACGGCGTCAGACAAACAGGAGGGAAAAGCTGTTCTGTGCCAAAGAGCAAAGCAGCATGCTATTCCCTCGCGGTATCGGGAGACCAAAGGGATGCTGCAGGTCCAGGTGACGCTCTGGGCTCCAACAGCAGCTACCTGCTGTCCCTCACTCCAACCGTGCTGTAAGGAGCAATTTTGGTGTATTTATCGCTCATGAGGCCGAGACCACCTCTTCTTGGAACGTGCTTACCAAATTCAGCAGTGCTGTCTTACAAGAAGCACTGTCCCGTGCGCCCAGAGGTCACCTGTCTGATGCCTTTTGCTTTTCTAAGCTTTTATTGTTTCATTAAGTGTAATCCTGCCGCCTTTATCCCGTCTGGGCATCAGGAAAAGCCACACGCTTGATGCTGTAAATGCAACGTGAGCTGCTTAGTTGTAAAATCAAATGTGGGTCCGTGGAAGGAATTTGGGTTTGTTCTATTCTCTCTGGAAAAGCTGTTGTACTCCTCTGTGAGCCCAAGTTCGATCTCGCAGATAACTAGTGACAAGGGGAAACGGCTGCAAGTTGGGCCAGGGGAGGTTCAGACTGGAGATGAGGAGAAATTTCTTCTCAGAAAGGGTGGTCGGGCATTGGACCGGGTTGCCCAGGGAGGTGAGGGCGTTCCCGTCCCTGGGGATGTTTAAGGACAGGTTGGATGTGGTACTTAGGGACATGGTTTAGTGGGTAATAGGCGGTGGGGGGACGGTTGGACTAGATGATCCTGGAGGTCTCTTCCAACCGTTATGACTCTGTGATTCATAGTGAGCTGAATGACGATAGCTAGTAGTTAGCTAGACGGCTATTATGTATGTTTATCATTTGGATGGGAGATGACTTTGCCCAAAGTGTGTTAAGGGGGGAATGTTCTCTGAAAATCTCTCTCCTCTTGGCATGAGGGGTGGCTTCCATCTGGGTCCTGAGATTTTCTTATCTGGATGAGCAGAGCGCATCTCATGGATTTCCTCAAAAGTATGATGAGAAACTAGTACTGTTTTCTTTTCTCCATAACTTTTTCCAAACAAGGCAGCCGTAGGATTAATTTTGGGAGTGTACTAAAAACATTTTCTTGGATGTTATATTCCCATTGCTTGCTATTAAGACCGATTCTGGGGTAGCTGGTGCAGACTGAGGCATTCTATTTTTAAGGGCTATTCCAAAAGCGTGTACCGTGCCTTTCAGGTTTGCAGTGAGACTGCAGAAAATGGTTGAATACTGGTGATCTTCCCCAAGTTTCTAATGGGCAACAGACTTTTTTTTTTCTTCCTTTAGCAGCCTGTAGGGTTATTTTGCTTTTCTAGAGGAGGGTCTCAGAGGCATGGTAGTGGGATTTGTCTTTCCACTTGGCAGCTATGCATCTTTGCACTCAAAAAGAAAGAGGGAATAGTGTGCTAAGAGTTGGGGACCTTGCTTAGAACATCTCTGTTCATGTATCAGTTGTGTACTGGTACAGTCACTGCTTGCAGGTGAGTTGCCTGAGGCTGTGGCCATGGTTTTCTAGAAAGGGGCCCATCTTCTTTGCTGGCATCCACAGCTGTCAAGCTTATGTGGTTTCCTACAAACTGGAAAGGTCGGTTAAGGTGTTTGACTGGCATAAAGATGGTGTGGGCTGGGTTTGTTGCTTTGTCTTGGCTTTTCAACATGACTTCTGAGTAGCTCCTGTCCCACCCTATAGAGTTGTAGCTAATCATTGTCCCATTTGCAGAATGAGAATGATAATCTCTCCCTATCTTTTTGTGTGTGCTTGGCACATTACTGCGGTGAACAGCGTACCCTACCCTTAGTTGCCGTGTATGTAGCATATCTCACTTCCATTTGCATATAGCAGTCTCACCTGGTATCTTTGGATACAGCTAAATACAAAAGATCGCTATAATTAAGGGCTGTTTTGTGGTCTATAGTAATGTCTGGTTTCTCATTCCTCTTATCTACCAGCGGATTTAATAAAGAACAACTTACTGGTGGTGGTAGCTTACCACTCGGATCTCAGGGATGAATACGGATTAATTCCTTCCAGGGGAACAACAGCAGCTTCGACTCCTGCTGGGGTCTCATCGCTGGGACAGTGCCTCTGCTTCTCTGCTCTCTTCAAGTAACCTGGCAGCAACACTTGACTCCTGAGCACCTACAGTCAAGTGTGATCCTTCAGCTTTTTTCCTCTGGATTGGTTTAGCATCAGAGCTTTTAGTCCACAGCTCCTGGTTACGTGTCACCGTGCGTTCTCCAGAGTTCACCTCTCCCAACTTTCAGCAAGGTGATCGTGGAAGCTGAATCTCGCTTTGGGTGGATGATCACACTCCCTGGCTCAGGGCCTCCAGCCCTATTCAGCTACCAAAGACATCAGGACCTGGGGCTGGTCCTGGTTTTTGTCCCCTGCTTCCTTTCTTCCCCAGGGACTACTCCAGCACTGCGAGGGCACGAGGAACCGAGAGAGCAAAATCAAAGCAGCTGACTATGGGTTAACAGGGCCAAGCCGGCTGGCTGGCTCAGGTAGGTTTTATGACAACACGGTGCTCTGGGTGCAGCAGGCAGCTTTCACTCGGCAGGGGACGTGACCCAGGATGTTTGCTGATAAGCTTTGATGTCACCAGGCCGTAGTTACAGAGCAGAAAGCCCATTGGATCTTAGATGGGTGGCTGAAGAAAAAGCAGGCAATTAACCTGTCTGAAGATCAGAGAAGGGTACTTTGGGAAGAGGGGACCTTTTTACTCCTTTTCCACTGAGTCAGGCCGTCGGCAGCTGCACACGCAGTAAGCGCCTATTCACAAATGTACATTTAAGGAATTAGAGGCAATTAAGCAAGAAGTGGGACCGGCCATTCCCGTACAGAATGCTGCTATTCAGTGCCTGCATTGAGAAAACATTTCTTTAGGATATCATCTCTCTCCCTGAATGAACCACTTTGGATCCCTCTCTGTAGTCCCTCCAAAAAGAGACAATGTCTGTCTGAGATGGTGACTGCAGATGGCTCAGCTGTGTCCTGTTAATCCCTTTAGGGTGACCTGGAGCTGCGGCGGCTGCTGGGTGTGTGCAATGTTACAGATACTCCCTGCCACTAGAAGCAATCAACACATCTCAACTGTGTGCGTGTGTGTGCCATGACTACGCTCCGAGGGCAGTTTGGGTCTGAATGAGCCCAAGTGATGCTGTTAAATGTTTGCAGGGCTGGACTTTCCCAGCGCTAACCTATGCCCTGCTGTCCTTGCTGATGCCACCGAGGGCTTTCTGGAAGGTCCCACCTTTACCCACCTAACCGTGCCTCCGTAAGAAATGCAGCCCTCGGAGCGTAGTCGTTGCGCACACACGCACACAGAGTTGCAAGAAGGTCGATGAGAGATTTGCATTTAATCCTGGATGCTCTAGAGGCCAACCTATAACTGGTATGTAATTCTCAATAAAAACGATGAGGGTGGCTTCAGGTTTCTACAGAGAGCAGCTAAAGGCTTGGCTGTTAAATGAAGTCCTATTTACACGGTGCTGGGTATACTGTGCACATTGTAATCAGCGTGCATTTGGCAATTTTTTGTGCTGACACAGTTACTGGAAAGAGACTTCATGTGATGGAGAATTTGCTAACTCTCCTACTCTGTCTAATGGGCTTTGCCCACAGTTGCCATCGACGCCTGCCTTTGGAATGCCCCCGGGACTCATCCGGTACAGAAGGTCCACCTGAAGCCACAGGGCTGAACTCGTTTTCTGTACAGCTGTTGGTCCTGAGAGGGTTAAAGCCGTGCCAGCTCTGGTCATAAACCATCTTCTGCTTCACTGGGGTTCAAGCTTTTATGATTGCTTTCTTTAGATCTTTCCAGGCCAATCTTTAAGACGCTGTGGCGCGCGGAGCGTTTAGGTCTGTGCTGGCCATCGCTTGATGTTGCTCTGTGATCAACTTTTATCTTTGGGCACTATTTCTTGAGCCGTGAGCAGGAAACAGCTCCTTTTTTAATTGGCAGTAGTAGATGACAGTGCTCTTTATCTGGTACTTATCCCTCAACCCGTGTCCTGCATGCCTTATATTACATAAAAGGCAAATAAACTGCTTGGTGAAATGGATTGCTGCTTGGAGGTGTTAGGTTGTCAGCTCTGGAGATCAAAGTCCTTTCTCAAGTCGCTAACAGCAGCGCACCCTTTTCTGTACTTCCCCTTGTCCATGCCTCAACCCTGACCCCACGGGGCTGCTTTTTGAGAAGCGTCGTTACGCGGTGGAAATTTACCCAGCTGAGTAGAGCCGCTTTCCCGTCTGGCTGGAAACCCCTGCACATCTGCACGCAGGATTTGGCCTAGTCCTCTGCAAGGCAACGAGTTCTGTACGGAAGAAGCTGCGCGTCCCCAGGCTACGGCTCCTGTCGGTGTTTGCGTTTGTCAGGCTCGGATGTGTAGCGTCATCTTGGCTATGAAATAGTGAAGGGACTGGCTTAGCCCTTGGGTTAGTGCATCACTCGAGGGTACCTTCAGCACCATGCACATGTGTTATATGTAACTCCGTGGAGAGGACTGCTCAAGTTCCCAGCGGAGGAGATTCAGGGAGGCTGTTTGGACGTGAAACAGGGGCAGCATTTTTCCACCCGCGTGCGGAGAACGTGATTTCCCCGGTAGCTGAACACCTCCATCTGCTGCTACTTTCTGAAGGAGCTGAAGAGATTCGTGAGCTCCGAAACTCAGGTCTTGTACATCTAGCGAGAAAACTTTGGATATAAAAATCCCTAATCAACACCTGAATTCTGCAAACGCTTGCTTAAGTTCTTATTGTAGTAACAGGTCTTTGAAAACAAGCAAGCAAAACTGTCCTGCGTTACCGTGGGCTGAATTAAAACAAAGTCAAAATGTGCCTGAAATTCAGGAAGTCTGAAATTCAAATCCGCACTGTGAGACCGGGCCAGCCTCTTAATTTCCATTTCAGAAGCGGAAATACCCTGCAGTAGATTGAGCCAGGAGGAGTTGGCCAAACGGAGGGTCTTAACAGAAAGTTTTGAGCAGACGGATGTAAGTGAAGATCACGAGGTCTAAGACGGAAAGTGTCTATTTCACCGTTTTACCTCCTGTCACAAGCATCTGTAGAGCTGCCGAGTGATGCTGGTTGTTTTGTTTGTGTGTGGAGAGAGGAGGGTCCAGGCCGGAGCACAATTTCCAGGGTGTGGGGGCTTAGAAGAAGCCATTTCCCATGCCCTACAAGACCAGAGAAGGAACACCAGATTCTGGATGTAAGACTCCCATTGAAGGATTGAAAATAAACTATTTTGAGAAGCATATTTAAAAAATAAAATAAAGGATGAAGGGTGACTGGTGGTGCATCTCCAATTTGTCACGCAGCCAAGCTCGTCCTTGGGTCCCCCATCCCATAAAGCTGGGAGGGTTTGCTCCAGATAGCCAGCCAGCACCGGGTTCCCAAAAATCCGGATCTAGCAGAACGCTAACTCAGCCGAGCCCAGTCGCTGCCCCTGCGGAACTGCCTTCAGCCTGCTCGCCGGCTCTCTGCTTGGGGCTGATCTTGCCAAATGAAGAGAAACAAAAGAGAGACAGGAACAAGAGTGGGGTTTTCACCTTCCCGGAGCTGGGAAACTCTTGGGGGATGGGTTCCTATGTGACAAAAAAAGCAACCGAGGACCCCTTTGCTATTTATGTGGTTGCTTGATAATGGTAAAATAGCAGCAGCTGCCATGGATAAGCTATCAGAATGTTTCCGTGAGACAGATTCGGACAGAAATCCAAGCTCACAGGTAGAATTTGTTGTTTTAAGTCGATCAGCACAATAGGAGGTTGCTGATTAACGTGCCCTTGCTCAACTGTGGCAGATGAACGTGCAGCAGCGACTCTGACCCCGTTACTCCCTTAGCCATAAAGGACGTAAGCGAGCAAGACGCACCGCGTCTCGCACCGCCAGCGGTGCCTGTGCCCGGCCTTGTAGAGGAATTCTCTTTCTCCAGGGCTGTTTATTTACAGACTT
Organism: Psophia crepitans; assembly: GCA_013399095.1. Taxonomy (NCBI): domain Eukaryota; kingdom Metazoa; phylum Chordata; class Aves; order Gruiformes; family Psophiidae; genus Psophia; species Psophia crepitans. The sequence goes on along the minus strand of VWZZ01004285.1, from coordinate 243,799 downwards.
CCAGTGAAGTTGCTGCTGACAGCTGGGAAAGGCGCATTCCAGCCCAGCCTTTCACAGCCTTTTGCTCAGGCACACTCGATAACTCAGACACGGCCGTTTTGCAAAACCAATCCCTTATTCAGAGCTTACGACAAAGATAGGAGGCCTTTATTTTCCGCCCCGCTTCCAAATTTTACAACCCACCCAAACCTCTCTCATGCTTTTATAGACGACCGGGCCACCAGCGCGGTCACCCTGGCTCAAAACCTGAGCAGAGAACGCGGGGTCAGCCCCTTTCCGACGAGAGACGTACCGACGCTCGGCCAAACCAGTCCTCCTGATTTGGAAGCAGCGTAGATAGGTGACTCTTCTGCGAGCTAAGAGCTGGACAAAGGATGCCCACACTGTCCTCTTGGAGAAGCATGAGGCGTTCCAGCCGAGACTCAAACATTCTCTGTTTGCTTATGCTTCGTGCTAGACTGATAAGAGTAATACAGCCGCTCCTGCGGGGAGATGGAGAGGCAGAGCGGGGCTGGTGGTTATACAGGAGAGCAGTGCTGAGTCAGGCTGTCATTATAGAATAAAACTGTCTATAAAGCTGTCTTTATAGAATAAAACAGCCGGGTTGGGCAGGACGGGGCAAAGGGAAGTCACCTGGCCATTCTGTCTGGTTACATTTAGAAGAGGGAGCTGCAGATTACCCTATAAAAAGCGGGCTGTGGCTGATTTTTAAAGGGTGGGGGACAATTTGAGGGAAGGCTGGGTGGAAATGCGGAGAGGTAAGGCAGATCAGGGCAGTGGCAGTGTTCTGTGCGGTGTGCAGCTGGTGGGAAACGGCAGGGAAACGCTTTCGTGTGGAGAAGCCTGTTGGAGAAAAAATTGAAGGAAATTTTGTTGAGGGAAATGATTTCTCAGCTGACTCCACACCAGATCTCTAAGGAGTTGGAAGGTTTGATGGAAATCAGACTCTTCTCCTAGGGTTCAGCTTCGCTAGCATCAGCAGAAAAGAAACTTCCACGGATGAAAACAACCTGCAAACAGGGAGAGCCCAGGAAGGGGGAAAGACTCTACCTGACAGATAAGTCATCTAGGACGGAGGTTTCTAAAGTGCAGCCTGCAGGGCACTCGAGGCTCCACAAGCCTCTACATGCAGCCCGTAAGGGGAATCTTTTAAACGGAGGCATTGCGTTTCTCTGGGATATCGCGCTGTGAACGAACGGTACGTGACCCAAGGCCAGCAGCCGCTCATGGAGTGGGTGACCATGACTAATCCTGTGGTAGGGCTTTCCTCTCGAGAACTTCCTAAAGTTTTCTTTAGGTGTGTTATCTATACTAAGAAAAACAAAGCCTTTGGAGGCTTCCTGGAAGTCATATGTTTTATCCTGTGGTTTCATTAGCTTTCTCAGGGAATTAGGTTCTGGAGGGGGAAAGGGTAAGAAAAAGCAGTAACAAGGGCAGTCTGAATTTTCTGAGTACTTAATGTCAGTCTTACTCAGTTAACTGGACTCTCTCTGTGTTTCTTACTGCATTAAGGACATGGTTCAGTGGGGAATAGGTGGTGGGAGGGATAGTTGGACTAGATGATCCTTGAGGTCTCTTCCAACCGTAATGATTCTATGATTATTGTAGGGCTGTTCTGAGTAGCCTGCCGCAAAGTGGCTGGAATAGCAAGAAACTACCTCTTTTACGATCTGCATCCTTTTTATTGTGGCCAGGGAAAGACAAGCTTGGGGCTGCGTGTGTGTTGAAATACTCACAGCTAGGAGAAATCCAGCTGCAGGGTCCCTTCAGCCTCCAGGCTGTGTAAAACGGGTCACTGGGAACAGGCAAGCAGAACGGAAAGAGAGAGGAGAACCTCTTAAACCTGGATTGTTTTTTTTTGTTTCCTTGAGCACAAATTTAATGTTAAATGACTTTCTGACTTGAGGGATTGACGTGCTGAAAAGCTTTGCTACAAAGAGGAGAGAGAGCAGCAGAACATAAATGAAAGGGAAATCCTGTGCCTCTGAAAGCAACAGTGATGTACGACAACGTTTGAGGGTTACTGGAAATGCGTTCCCACTTCAGTACCGCTTTATGGAAGCGACTTTCCACATGGGGAAGAAAACTCACCGTGCACTTGTGGAATTCCCCAGGCATCCCCTCCCTGCGCTCCAGAGGAAATGCTCAGTGTTACCCTGCTCTTGGCAGGGAGGGTACGGAATAACTCCCCTGTCCCAGCGTTTGGGACTATGTGGTGGATTCATCTGGCAGAGAAAACCCAGGTGCTCCCCTCACGGGTCCTGCACTTCTGCAGTCTAACACGCTGCTCGGCGCTTGTAAAATTTAAGCTTGGAAATTACTGCCGAGAGGGGGTGACAAAAGCCTGTAGGGCAGCAGTGAGGGGGTAAAATGTCATTAACTTGCTTCTGCCTTCCTCTAATTAGCTCAAATCATCCTCTTGCTGCCAATCACCAGAGAGCTGAGGAGCACAGGGAAGCAAGCATCCCTCCCACCCACCTCCCCTGGCTCCCAGGTGGGGATGGTTTCCCCATCATCCCCATCCTGGCTGAGCCCAGGGGCAGAGTGCCCTGTCCACCCACTTCCTGCTGGTTGTTGGAGAGCTGGTGGCCACGTTTCTCAGCAGAGAGGCCTCTGGAGCAGAGCTGTGGAGCACCATCTGCCTGCAGAGATGACAGCGCTCTCGCTTCGTTCCTCTCCTTGCAGCCGCTGACAGCGGTCGGACTCCAACGTGTGAGTGCACACAGTGTTTCCAACTGTTTTGCTAATAGTTTCTGCTGGTGGTTGCTACGTAACTTGAATAGGAACTTGTTTATTCACAGAAACATGGTTTGATGGCCTCTTTCAGAGGCGAGTAGAAATCTCTCTCTGAGTGCCCGGTGGGGAGCCTTCCTTTCAGCCAGGCGTTATCGGGCGCCAGGGCGAGGCGGTGCGTGCTGTCCTTTGAGGAACATGGGCTTATTGGTGCCAATGCAACTTGTCTGGGAAGAAGTTGAGCTGAAACTTACCCTCTGTTGGAAAGTTCTGTGCTAACACAGCAGTTTTCTAAATGGTTGAAAAGATGCTTTTGGGGAAAGAAGGAAAGACTGTTTTCTCTGAAGAAGGTGAAACAAGGAAAGTGTGTGTGTGGGAGAGGAGCTGTTGCCCCGTCTTGAACCCACAGCAATAGCCTTTGGGGTTGCTTCTGGTTTGTTCTTTCTGGGGGGTGAGGTGTTTGCAGACCAGGCTTGTCTTAGAGGTGGGAGCAGAGGAATAAGAAGGGAATGTACGGAGGAAGGAGCAGAGCCAACGGACACCTGAAGAGGTGAATGCTGAAGTTCCTGTAGACAGTGTAGTCCTTGGATCCTAAAAGGCTTGTTGAAGTTCTGGCTCCAAGGTCCCACTGAATCATAGGGACCTTCTCACCTCCATGTTTTCAAAGCTTCCTAGAGGGAAGGTGACTATTTCAAGGGCTTGAAACTTCATCTCAGTAAAACAATAACCCATGAATTCGACTTGCTCCTTTGAGAACTCCTGAAGTTGTTAGAGTTGGGAGTTGCTCTCTGCTTACTGAGAGCCAGTAACGTGCTCTTGGCGGAGGTGTGGAGCACCTGGAAGCAGGAGCTGGGAAATAGTAGGAGTAAAGTCAGGCTTTTAAGTCTGAGGAACAGATGAAACAAGGAGCTTGTACTAGTTGTTCTTTTTTTCATCCAGAACTTAAAAACCCCAACCAAACCAGTGATGGGAGCGTGGGCCACTCTGTGAGGCTCTCGAGTTAGCGTGCCTGCAAATTGTGTCCCTATCTCACAGGATGCAGTGATCCATCCGGGTAACAGTAGTGCAGTGCCACACTGCTGCCGCCTGGTCGCAAACCACCCCCTCCTGCCCCCCGGTGCAGAAAATCAGCTGAAGCACCGCCTGAGAAACTGGTTTCACCCTCCTGTTACCTGCGGGGAAGAGAAGCGGCTCTGAAACTCTCTGTAGCTTTCCCAAGAGCATATTGGGAGCTGAGGAAGTGGAGAAAGTGGTGTTCCTTCCTTGGAGTCATTTCAAAGCCCAGGAAGGGCTTGCGGCATCGGCTTCAGAGGGCTGTGACGGTTGAAATGCAAGTGACCCAAGGGAGACTTGCTGTGCTGTGAGAGGGTCTTCTGGCTTTTGGGGACAGGCTGGGGCTGTTTGGACTCTGGAGGAAGGCCTTTATTTGGAAAATTAACGTTTTGTCGTTACCGCTCCACGATCCTACTTTTTCCATGCCAAACTTCAACTTCTCTGTTTATGTCTTTGAACCAATCTTTCTCAGTGAAAACGATGTCTGCAGGACAGAGGGTTTGGGTTAGACGTACAGACAGTCGCCGTCCTACTTGAAGTACTCATGATGCGAAGTAACTTCACAAACACGGTGATGCTGCTGGTGAAAGCATGAGCTCTGGGAGCAGTGATGTGTACGAGGCTGCTGATGGGTCCCGGGCTCCTTCCAGAGGGAAAAGGGGGAAGGAGACTTGGTAGTTCTGAGGGGGAAGGAGATTTGGTGGTTCTTTGCTACTAACTCTAGAAGAAACTACAACTTTCTCCGTGCGCTTCGATGCGCAAATGAACTGTGAGGATCCCATTTCCTCTCGAGTTTAGCAAGGTAGCCCCCCTCTTGGGAAAGCTACCGCACCTCCGAGGTGAAAATCATCTGAGGCTCTGATGAGGAGCTGATAGTAAATAAATTCCCTCAGGTTCAAATAAAGACTTAAAAGGGTCGGTTGTTTCCCGTCAGCTGCTGCAAGGGATGGCGCTCGCAGCGTGAGGCTGGCGAGGAGGCTTTGGGCATGGTTGCGATATGTTTGGGGTAAGAACCGTGCGTTTTGCTTAAGTCGGTGCAAGCTGGAGGCCAGTTATGGTGTAGATCTCGGTGAACTGAGCATCCCGAGCCTGGCGTTGCTGCCCTGATGGGGAAGGAAAAGGGGCAAGGGAAGGGGTCCTGTCCTCACGCAGTGTGTAGCTGTGCCTCTGCCGTTTACCAGTGACTCCACTCGGTATCAGTACTGGTGGGGTTCAGCCAGCGCCCAAAACGTCTCCTTTGCCTGTTAAAATCGCGCTGGCTGGCCAGACGCCGATTACCGTGTGACTCGTATTTCTTTAATCCCACCTTTGGAGGGGCTGTGACGTCTGCGTACCCAGTGACGGAGGCGTGGGGGCACCCGCCGTGTGCCCTGCCATCGGCATGTACTGCACGGGACAGAATAACGAGCTTGGATCGGTTTTCTCCATCCTTCAGATCTTGTGTGTTGGCAAAAGGCCTCCCGATGTCTCCCAGGCTTGATTATACAGAAGCAGGCATGTGGTGGGCTTCTGCCCTGGCCCTGAAACGCAGGAGTTTGTTGTGGTTACGGCAGCACGGAGCTCCTGCACCTCCCAAGAAGGGTTTTTCCGTGGGTGCGGGAGAAACGTGGCCTCCCTGCTTGCAGGTTAGTCTCAGGTTAGGCAGAACCGTGACTAACCCTAGGAGAGGCTGGGGGAGGACGGTGTGAGTGTGCTGCTGTCTATGCAAACGCCCCAATAGCTCAAGCAATTGAGAAAATACCTCAGGGCCTCAGAAACTGAGGAAATATCGGCTGGGGAGGGCAAATAGCGGTGGCGTTACCTGTGAGGAGGTGGGACTGGTGGCAGCTTGCGAGCGTGATGCAGATGTGTAACCGTGCTTGCGCCTTCGCCTCCGTTTACCTTGTCTGAAGAAGAGGAAGAGCTGCCTGCCTGTGGGTCTGTAGCTGCCCCTCCAGGAGTATGTCTCAGGGGAGGCTGAGAGGAAAGCGATGCAGAGCCAGCGATGGGGACGAGACACTGCCAGCTCGCCTCGGAGCTGTGCGAGAGCTGGCGTGGGGACCGGCTCCTCATGCACATCATAAAATATCTAGTGGCGGTGGAGGCAGGATGCAGCATCCCTTCTGTCCTTACCTGAAGCTGAGGAGGCACAATCCTGAGGCTGATACAGGAAGGAGTCCTTTGAGGGGCAAAAAAATTCCAGCGGCATTTAGTACCGTGCCCTTGAAACACTTCCGCAGGCTGACTCAACTCAGACACATCGGGTGAGGTGGGGCTCAGGGTAAAGCTGCTGTGAGTCACGCTGTTGTGATGCCGTCCCTGCTTTACGTGGTCTCCTGGTCCCACGCTGGAGTTCTGGACAGGTACATAAACATTATTCGCTTTAGCGTCACAAATGAGACGCCTGGGAGGGTCCCTTGCAGTCGCCCACGTATGCCGGATGAGCGTTGAAGCCTTACCTTGTGATGGACTTAAAACAGGCTTTAGCTGTGGCTTTGGGTTGGCTTTTATTTCTGAAGCATCACAAATCCCAGCTTTTGAAGATGTTTGGTGTGGAAACGCACCCTCCCTGCAAAGTTGCGTCCCTCTCGAGGAAGCAGCTGAATGCCCTCCAGCCCAGCCCCGCGGCTTTCCCAGTATCGCTCCCCTCCAGCTCCGATGGGAACCAGCCGTACTGCCAAACCAGGCTCGGGTGAGGCTCAGACGAATACCTGACATAAGGCAGGCTGCTTGTATCAGCCGGTACCAGGGCTGAATGCTTCTGGGGGCACTTGGCACTGAGGCTGGGGGAACTGCTACCCCGGCTCCTGTCGCGCCCTGCTACAGGGGTCTGGGAAGAATCGGGTGCTGTGCCTACACATCGATATTCTAGGGGGAATTTGGGTTTCTACTGAACTGCATAGTTTACTCCCTGAGTTCACACCCGTATCGCTCACTCGGAAGCGCTGACTGTCACAAACCCAAGAAACGCTGTGTGAGAGTGAGTAGATCATGGTCACTAGCTGTGCCTTGCTCCACAGGGGCCACTCTCAGTGACTGTTGGAAGGGAGGACTTTGGAGTAACTTGGTGGTTTTCTGTAAGTTAGGCTTAGCGAGGTGTGAGGGTAATGGTCCTGTTCCTCACTCTCTCCCTCATTTATCCATCTCTGGAAGTCCTACACCGCAGGCTTGCACCCGTGTTACTTGTTAGTAAACAAGCATCCAACGTTGCCTTGGGGAAAGCATGTCCATGGGACACACAACTCGCGTGTAAAACCCAGGAGAAATTAGCAGAGAGGTTCACCTCCAGCTGCCCTCAAGGTTGGTCCCACCATTGGTCCTCTTTGGGATTCAAGGTAACGGCGATCCCCAAGGTACGTTCTCCAGGCTCTTCATCCCAAACGCAGCGAGATCATGTGGTCAAGCGATCGAAGCGGGCAGCCTGCGCCCTGGTTCTACGGCGGTATGTGACACACTGGCTGCCTGCGGCCCGAACGGGTTCCAGCTGTTTCCAGGTGTGCAGCTGAGCAGTAATGCCCCTGTCCCAGCTTAAGGCTGCTTACTCCTAGCTAGAAACCTTGTAGGCTGTAACCAGTACATGCATACTAAAAAGGTGTTGCATGTAAGCTTGCACCTTCACGCTTTTAGCAAAACTCTAGGTGTATTAATAAGTCTCCCTGGACTTGGAAAAGCAGGAGGGATGCTTTGCAGGCTGACTGTCCTTTTAACGCCGCTCTGCCTGTAGTGTCTGCAGCACAGGTCAGCAGTGGGAGTCCTCTGTGGCGTGTACTCCTCAGCCGTGCTTTCTGTCTGCATCTTCTGCTCACCCTTCAGGGTGGTGGCTGCTCTACGCAGCAGTCTTCCTCCATCCTCCCTGAAGCGAAGGTCCCTTTACATTGCTGCGGGGTCTGCAGGGTCTAACCTGCATTTCTAGATTTCCAGGATGCCTCTGTGCCTCTCGCCCACCCGAATACCTACCCTAAACGGTGCTTTGCTGCAGAACATCAAGACAAGCCAGTTCCACAGGTTGCTACTGCTCTTGCCTGGGAATTGAGCAAAGAGCAGTGACCTGTGTGTGTTGCGAGAGGATTTTATCTCCTCTCTTTCATTCCCCAGGCCTGAGTTTCCTCTGTTTGTTCTTACCCCAACACCCATCTCTTGGTCCTTCTCAGCTGCATCCCACCTCCCTGGGGCGCCCTGGTCTTTGTGCAGCACCTGCCTGCGCTCAGGTCTGACGACACCGGGCTGCGCCGCGGCAATGGCCAGCTCCGGTTTTGTTGCACTGCAATCATGAACAGAAATGATAAACTGGGAAAAAAATTTGAGCTGGTAGTTCAGAAATACTTCTGAAAATCGCCTTTCTTAAGAAGGGCAATGGGGGGGGGGAGGAACAACCTCCGTGATGAGAGCAGGCACACGTATCATAGAATCATTAGGGTTGGAAGAGACCTCAAGGATCATCTAGTCCAACCATCCCCCCCCACCTATTACCCACTAACCCATGTCCCTAAGTACCACATCCAACCTGTCCTTAAACCCCCCCAGGGACGGGGACTCCCCCACCTCCCTGGGCAACCTGTTCCAATGCCCGACCACCCTTTCCGAGAAGAAATTTCTCCTCATCTCCAACCTAACACCTACAAAGACGTTAAAACTCTTTCTGTACGGTCAGGTTTGACTGTGGTGGTCTGCCCACGACCCAGACCCTTGGGTGGACCCCAGGCTGTATGGAAGTCTCCCTTCCCACCCCAGGTTTCCTTGCTGGGCTGGTGTCTGCCGCTCTCTAGTGGTGCTGAACCTGGAGCCTCCCGGGGAGCCTGGCTTCACACCCGCCTTTCCCGGGACCCCTGGATGTGGCACTGGAAAGGGCTCGGGGGAAGTTTCCGTGTCTGTCTGTACATCCGCACCTCTCCAACACCCACCGCTGCACCCTGCCCGCGGTGAGTTCCTGGGCTCCCTGTCTCACCCAGCACAGCCGTTCTCTGGGTTGTTCCTCAAACCAGATTACACATCTTTCCATAAGACCAGAAAATAATAAATTTGGGTGTTGATACGTGTGTTCCACAAACCCCTGAGCTACAACAGCTGTGCCTCCAGGTCAGCGCAATGGAATAAACCCGCAAATATGGCTCTGAAACCAAAGGAGAAGGCTTTTTTTTTAATTTTCTCTTTTCTTTCTGATGTGCTGTACCTGAATCCTGCGGTGTCATTGCAAAGTGAGAACCTGGCTGGTGTGCTTCCCCCCTGCCCTGCGCTTGCTTCTGCCATGGCAAGTCTCAATCCTGTATCTACACGATACGGGCATTTAAGCTGCCCAAGTTTCCCAGCCCCCTGCTCAGAGGCAGAAGGAAAGTCCCTTGTTTTTTATATGTGAAAATGATATGTGGATGCGTTCTGTTGGGAAAACGTCTTTCCAAGTGCCCCCCTCGTACCCCACCACTGCCCAAACTGCCAGGGAAATACCCACCTCTGCCGCAGCGGGTTACCGTGCCTTGATTTATTTGCCTTTTAAAAGTAAAATTGCAACTTCAGAGGTGAAAACGGGGTAGGAGCAGCATATAAAGACAACCAAGCAGTCTGTGGAGTAGGGAAGTAAAAACTTGACTCAAACCAACCTTTTAGCAAACAGCAACCCCAAGCACAAACCTAAAATAAAGACCCGAGGCACAATGCCCAACTCGGTGTGAGTACCGGTCCCCGATGCCAGGCCAGCGTGCAGCAGATGACCCCATTCTATTGGCAAATGCGCTTCAATACAGGATCATAATCTGATAAATGTGGGGAGGGTCAGCTTGGATCGTGTCCCTGCCCTCCTTAGCTGTGATATTTCTCTAATGTGACACAAAAACGTTATGGCTCTTTGGCAATTTTGCTTCTTACGGTGTTTGAACAAAGAAAAAGGGACCTTAAAAATAAAAAAGGAAAAAAAATATAAAATTTCTCTGTGTGTTTCAGCAGTAGATGCATTAAAAAAAATCCAGGTTTTCTATAGGATATAGTTTGTAGTTTTCTTCCAAGCAGTCTGTGCATCTCCGGTGGGGACCAGCAAACTAAGGAAAGGAAAAGGACGTTTTTTGAGAAATCCAGGTGCAGCAGGAGTTGATCTTGTGTATGATCCATAGGGTCTGTTTGGCAGGAAAGGAAAAGATAACCTATTTATTGAGGCAGGGGAAAGCAAGTTTCCTTCAGATACCAATTACATCAGACTTTTATTGATGTTCCCTCAATTAGGATGCTGGTGCAATTCAATATTATTATTATTATTATTAATTATTTGCTTCAAGAAAGGGTTTCCCACAGCTGGGAACCTCTCTGCAGAGCCCGTGCCAGTGTCTCCGCTACGCCCCGAGGCACCAGGAGGTGTCGGGGTACACACATTTGCTGGCTGGGGCTCAGCACCCTCTGGCCCTGGGTGCTCCCACCCTGCACCCAGCTCAGCCCACCGTGCCTTCAATAGGGTTTTTGGGTTGGTTTTTCCCCGATCCAGCCGGCAGCAGCTCGTTTGCTGATGTACTGGCTTGCTTGGGACAAAAAACGCGCAGGTTCAAGTGACTGAATAGTGGGTCGCCTGTTTAATAAAGGTATTTCAAGCTTATTTTTCTTCTGGACCTCCAGGTGAACTTTTAACCTTGTACTGACCCTGTTAGCACCTTCCTTTCGCAGTGCTGCGAGCGTTCGGCCGTACACGCACGCCTCGTCAGAAAACATGTATTACCGTGTCGGCGCAGCCGTGCGCGCGTGTCGGTCTGCAGAGGGCTGGCGTGGCTGCTGGGAAGCGCGCGTCTTCTACTGCCTGCGGTCTGCTGCAGCCTGGTGCCCCCCTGGTTTCGAAGGTCTGACCTGTTTCTCTGGCTCCTTCCCATGCTTTGACTGCTGAATGCAGCTGCCTTGCTCCTGAAGGGTTGGAATTCGGAGACGTTCCTGTTAAGCGTTGGCTTTCAGTTGACTCTAGTGATTCTATAGCCCAAAACGCCAAGACGCTGTGTTTTCACATAGGTTTTAAAAGCTATTTTTGGATCATTTCCCAGCTGTTACGATGATGGCTGACCCTCCACAGCCTTAGGTTCTCCAGTGTGGTCAAGGCACCATCTCCTTGCACGTGCGGACGCCTGCGCTGACTCAGTAAATGTCTCGATTCACGAGGGATTGTGTCTTGCAGAAATTTAAGGCAAAGCCACGTGACAGGACATCGGGTTCACCTTTATTTGCGTGCGTTTCTCGGGTGGGAGTGAACCTCAAAGCCGACCCAGAACGTGCCTTATGAAACGCTCTGTGTTCAGCAGCCCGTAAAGCTGCTCTGCTGTAGGGACAGAATTAGTGGTGTGGTTCTATTTTCACAAGCTGTGTGGGTTTTATTTTTATTTTTCCTCCACGTGGCCAGGGCACGCGTGGTCTTGCTGCCAGATATTTCACAACCGGTCACTTTGCCTCTCCCCAGAAGCTAATCGGGTCCTTTGTACGTTGTGGGCTTCTCATACGTTGAATAGCAATGCCTCTTCCTTCCTGTCGTAAAAATACAGTTGTGTTCAAACGTGGGATTCGCACGGCAGTTGTAAAGCGGGATAGCAGAGTGCTCCTGCAGGGTTGTGGCAAACAGCTGTATTGCCGCTCGTAACCCACGCTGTTATTCAGCCTACTCACGTCCTGCCCCATCTCTTGCACCACATCCATGGGATGGAGAAAATGTCTGCTCCCCCTCTCTTTCCCCTGGTGCAACGTGCTCCGGAGAGAAGAGGCAGTCTGGGGCTCCCTGTGGTGAGGCAATTCGAGCTGGACTGATATTGGGTGCTTTTATATCATAGAAACATAGACTATCACGATTTGGAAGGGCCCCCTAAGGCCCACCAGCCCAACCCCTGGCCCCACACAGGACCAGCCCCATCACAGCAGATGGCTGAGAGCGTTGGCCAGACGCTGCTTGAACTCAGCCCAGCTCGGGGCGCTGACCACTGCCCTGGGGAGCCTGTGTCAGGGCCCCACCACCCTCTGGGGGAAGAACCTTCTCCTGATCCCCACCCTAACCCTCCCCTGGGGCAGCTTTGGGGATCGTTGTCCCCGAAGTGGGATCATTTACCCAGTGTGCAGTACGCCGATATATACGCAGAGCAGAGGTATTTGATTTGTTTCCTGTCTGCGCAGAGATGGGTGCTGGGTGGTAATTCCACAAAGCCGGCACCCTACACAAAGAAACTACAACGTATTTATCTTGTTACGGGATCGGAAGAACCCATCTGAATTTATGCTACTTGGTTATTAATTACCGCGTCATCTACTATCGGCCAAGCACATTGAAACTCGCACGCGTGCCCCCTGAGGGTGGGGGGGTGTGATCTGCTTAGTCCTTTACTTGGGTGAGCGGGCACGAGCTCCCCCAGCCACCTTTCCCCTTGTGATTGCCTACTCTTGTTGACTCCAGGCCTCTCGGGCGCCGCCTGGGGCAGGGTGGTTCCTCTTTGTCAGGTTTCGAGCTCCGCTTCGCTGAGGCTTCTTGGCAAAGCAGCTTTTCGTCGGTCTGTCGCTGTTCTGCGAAGGTACGGTCCTTAGCAAAGCAAGGTGGTGCGTTTAACCCCGAATTAAACAGTGTCTCAGCACCAACCCAAACACCTTTCTGTCAAAACTCTACTTTTATAGAACCAACATTAGTGTTTCGGTTCGGATCTCTGGGGCTGGGCAGGTGGGGTGGGTTTCTTCTTTTGAGAGGGGAAGGTGTTGGACCAAACATGCCCAGCATCCCCGGTTGCAGCTGCTCCGTCCTACGGGGTGGTCTTCAAGGGCATGAACTTGGTTCCCTT
>VWZZ01004285.1:217824-231250 GCA_013399095.1 Psophia crepitans | reverse complement strand
TGAAACTCAAGGGGACAACGAAGCGTGCCAGATGTGGGCCGGCCGCCTGTGGGTGCTCGGGCCACAGGACCAGGCTGAGTCAGGAATGAAGATGAAAAAGCCCCTGATGTGTGCGTAGAGTCTGGACGCCTGGTCTTCAGACTGACTGATGCTTTGCTGGTGTGATGCTGGTCCAGGCTACTTGCCGATGTAGGTGGGACTGTAACGGTCCGTTCTGAACTTGAGGGAATAAATCAGTGTGATGAGAGGAATGGAGGAGGAGAGCAGTTGATGAGGATTCAAGCCTGGTTGGGTAAAAACTGCTTTTCCCCCTGCTTCCCACTTGCGCCTGGCTAGCCGGGGCAGGAAGCTTCAAGTCTGGGTTGGAAAAGCTTTCTCGCATAACGAGTGCTCAAGCTGGGAGATGTTTGTGCTCATGAGAGGCAGCCGCCCGAGCCGCGGGCAGGTGGGGTATGGAAGGGAGGGCAAGCGCACAAAGAGCTTCAGGGACGTTCTGGATCTGACCCGATGCTGTGCCCTGTGACAGATGTGACTTTTTAGGCCACGTTACTTCTCAGGGTGTGTTTGTAAGTGACAACCGAGATGAAAGCTTAGGAAACATCAAAGCAGATTTCATGGTTTCTATGGGTTTATGCTTCTTGGTTTCACTTTCCTGTATCTCCCGAAGCATTTCTTCTCTCCCCACACATTGCCTGTTCATCTGCCTCCCCGTTCCTACCCGGCAGGCAGGCGCTTGCTGACCTTTCAGCCTTGAATGTGACTTCTGGGCTACACCAGCATTTCTTTTTCCCCCCCAAAACCTGAAGCTATGTTGGATTATTTTTAGTTGCCAGACAACTCCTTTCAGTATTGATTCCCTTAGCTGGTGAGTTTGATGTCCTTTGCAGAAGTTGAGCTTGAGTTTCTCCTTCTCTGTTGAGAGCATCTCCGGGTAGTTGCGTTGGCTCAGCAGTGTGTGCAAGGCTCCGATGTGCGAAGTGCTGATTCAGGGATGCTGGGTCCAAGAGAAACGGTTGAGAAGGGGCTTTCCAGGGGGCAGGAGGGCTGCTCATCTCCTGAAAAGACATTCATATTGCAGTGACATGGTTCCTTCTGGTGGAGACCTGGATTTCCCCTCCTTACCATGTGCGCTTCTACTTGCTGCTAGAGAACAGTCGCTCTTGGCTTGTGTTTTTTTTTTGTTGGGGTTTTTCTGGTTGTGAGTTTGTTTTTTTTTTAAATCTAACTACTCCTATGGTGGCTTGCAGGTGAAACATGGGGAGAGCATCTTCCCTGAGGAGAAGGGATGGGGAGACACCTGGCAAAAAGAGAGTAGGGAAAGGCCTCGAGCTGCTAAGTGGACGTTAATGAAAATAGTGACTCTGGGTGTAAGCCCGGGACTGACGGTTGAGTTTGGGTCCGTTCCTGCTGTGTGAGGGTACGAAGTGCCTCGTGGCAGAAGGGATACACTTGAGTGTGCTGTGCTGCACTGGGGCTGGGACCCAGCACTGTACTGCTGCCCTCCTGGGAGGGGAGGGTGGATGGGGCTGGCACGCAGTGGCCCCTCCAGCAGCCATGGCTGGATGTGACCAGGATACCCTGGGAGATGGGACATGCCTGCTCACCATGCATAGTCATCCCCATAGCCATTCCCCATTTATCTCGTTTTTCCCAGTAAACTTTCAATAGCTGGGTAGCTTCCCACCCCTGGAACAAATCACTTAAACAATACCAGCTCTTTGGAGCAGATCTTGGTGTAGGCAGCTGTGCATCGCAAGGACTAGTTCTCTGGTGGCTTCTCCGCATCTCTTCGGAGCAGGACTGTGGCTCATTTCGTGGTACGTTTAGCTGCTCATCCTGCCCTGCTGGCTTCCCAACCTCTAGTAGCTCATCCCAGGCTGTACATTTGCAAACCCTTCAACTAGCTTTGGTCGCTGCCCAGGGAGGTGGTGGAGTCACCGTCCCTGCGGGTATTTAAGGAAAGGTTAGATGCGGCACTGAAGGACATGGTTTAGTGGCTAATAGGTGGTGGTGGGGTTGGTTGGACTAGATGATCCTTGAGGTCTCTTCCAACCTTAATTACTCTATTCTATTCATCAGCTGAGACCCTGCTTTGAGGTGGGGAGCTGGACCTCCTGTGTGGTTGGTGAACTTTGCAAGTAGGGTGGATAAACCTGACATTACTCAGTCAGACGGGAAATGTCAAGCTACTGCAAGCACAAGATCTGTAAATCACACTTTGAACGGGTGGAAAACAGCGGAGACAAATGTCATATATGCTGTGGTAATCAAAGCCAGATCATCTGGAAAGAGATGACTTTTGTTGGGAAATGAGTCACTAACATAGATGTGAAGCGGAGATCTGCCACTGCACGTCGGGGAGGTTGGTGGTTGTGGCTGAGGAAGCTCGTGTCAAGTTAGAAAGCAAGAGGCACGACTTTTCTGACTTAGCTAACAGCAGAAAATGGGTAAAGACCACGATTAGCCTTACCAGAAATAATAGTTATGGGTTGTTCTGCAAGCTGAATAATGTGGACACAGCTTAATTACTGACTCAACTAAAGAAAACCCATTAATACTTGGAAAAATAAAACAATAGCGCTTTTACCAAGCCTGCTAGCTTCTAGCTGTATTTATTGAGATGTCAAACTCTGAGGAGAAGGGGATGAGACCTTCCATAACACTCCTTGGGAGTTTGGTGGTAGGACTGTTGCTCTGTGGTTGCCTAAATAAGTTACTCAAATACGACATAATTCAGCTCAAGCAATTAAAATGTGCCCTCAGAGGCTGCTCCCTCTGGTACGGAGGAGAAATGTGCCTGCATACCAGTATCTTTGTTGTATTTCTGGGCTTTTGTGGCATTTTTGGCACCTCTTTCCTCCTTGTCGTGAGCAGAAACATCCAACTGTGAAAGCTTGCATGAATCCTTCCACATCTTGGCAGTCCTCTGGGCCTAAATCCTTTTTCCTTTTCTGTTGCTCCCCAGAGAGGTGATGGAGTCACCGTCCCTGGAGGTGTTAAAAAAGTGTGTGGACATGGCACTTCAGGACATGCTCTAGTAGACATGGTGGTGTTGGGTTTGCGGTTGGACTTTGATCCTAGAAGTTTTTTCCAGCCTTAAAGATTCTGTGATTCCAGTCGCCCAGCTAGCAGTGCAACTGCAGACACGGGCGCAGAAGACAGCTAAAAACTTGAGCTGCTGCAGTGATGCGCTCGATTCCCAGGGTCTCACCGGCACCGTGGGCTCGTCTGGGTCCTCAGCATGGTGGGACAAGCAGGAGGAGTAATCCTGTCACTCTGATTTAGCTGCTTCTCCCTAGCACCCCTTGCACAAGTCTCCTGTAGCGCTGGAGCATCGTCACCGGCGTTGCAGCATCCTCTTTCTGTTCCAGGGAAGGGCGCCGGGGGGTTGTGGGGGCCGCCTTCGAGTTTGGTGGAAACTTCTCATCTCACACAGCGCAGGCTAGAGTCTCCTTCTCTGGAGACACTCAAAACCCGACTGGACGTGTTCCTGAGTGATGTGCTCTAGGTGGCCCTGCCTTGGCGGGGGGGTTGGACTAGATGATCTTTCGAGGTCCCTTCCAACCCTTGTGATTCTGTGAGCTTCCGAGAGCGTGTTTCGGTCTAGCCGTTGTAATTAGACCTGGAATGCTCCTCTGCTAGCCCAAGGATAAAGCGCTCAAAGCAAGAGACCTGCCTCCCGGCCAGCGGGGATGTGGAGGGCATCACGTTCGAGTCGCACCAACTACACCATGACAGCAACGAGGCCCCGCCGACGGGCACGGCTCGCAATTTATTCGCTCCCTCCCCGTCGCAGCCCGACTTCGTTTGGACTCATCATTGACGCGCGCCCGTGCCGGGGCGTCGAGTCGTCACTGTCGCGCGAAGCCCCTATGCAAATGGCTAACGGCGCTCGCCTCGGCGGCACCTGCAGCGTCTAGACCGGTTCCTGAGCCCGCATGCAAATGCATGGAGGAGCCGGGCCCCGCGGCGGCGTGGCCGACACCGCTTTCTGGTGAGGCCCTTGGGCTTCAGCCCCATGGCACATCTCGCGGGCCAGGCGCTTTCCGCTTTCCCGGTGCGCCGTTGAGGGGTACCGCTGCTTCTCCGCTCCGCCTTAGGGTCCTTTCGGAGTCACTCGCGCTCGAAACGGGTCGAGAGCTCCGAGCGAGGAAGCGAGGGCGTGCCGGGGTATTCCTCCGGCGTGCTTTTCTAGCAGCCAGTGTAAATTAGCACGGCAGTCTGGGGATTTTCTCCTGCGCTTGCTCGATGCCGTTTGCATCTCTGGGGTGGATGGGATGTCCCGGAGGCTGTCCCTGCTCTGGGGTGGGGTGCTCTGACGCGCTGCTGAACGTGTGCCACTGCTTTCCCTTCAGCAGAAAGCTCCGCGGGGGCCCTGTGCCTCGGGTTTGACCGGGGAGGCAGGAATTTCAAATTCACGTTTATTTAGTTTCCCTTAATTTCTCTCACCCGGATGGAGCTTTTGTCCTTGCTCTGAGCCCTTCTCCTTCCTCCTTACCCGTTCTCTTGCAAAGCTCCCTCTACTGCGCTCCCTTCCTTTAGCCTTCCAGCAGACCAGATACTGAAGCGCCGCTTTTAAAGATGCCCGTAGCAGGTTTGTCCCCTGCCTGCAGATACGCAGAGGTGCCATCACGCTGCTCTGATGCCTCCAAAATTGAGATCTTGTCCCCGTGCCGCATCACCAGCGGGTCCGTGCACCTTCGCTGAAAGGCAGTAGGTGACGGTGAGCTCGACAGGTGGCCCAAACAACCTGACTTTGAACCCATTTCATGAGGTTTTAGGCTAATTCTGGTGCTCTCATGTTGAAATTTCACCCCGCTACCCCGCGTCTGCCACAGTAAGCGCTGTCTGTTTTGCATCTGAGTGCAAATGAAACTCCGCTGAGTTGCGTCTGAGCTGGTAACCACCAGCACAGGGTCTTGGAGACCCACCGTCCTGGTCAGCTGTTCCCTTCCCCTAGGCTCTACCCTTGGGTTGGTGCTATTTTTTTTGCAGGTTTGGGCTAGTAATTTTTTGGAATACAAGAAGGCCCGTTGTAAAAGGCAATGATTGTGCTTTAAATGGAACCAGGAGAAGGGACATCAGGGGGAAAAAAGGGCTGAAGAAGTTGTTTTCATACGTGGATAAACGAACACAGGCTGTTTCTGAATGTGGTTTTGAGGTGTGGGAGGCACGAAAGGGGTGGAGAACATCCCAGCTGGGCTGGAAGGAGCCCTGGGCTGGAAACGGGGCACCGCATGAAGCAGCTGAGATGTGTTTTTGTACAATAAGAGACAAACCATCTCTGCGCTCGGGTCCTTGGGTGCCTCTGCCTGGGTTTTCATGCAGTGCTGAACTGTTGGGCGCTGAAATGGGTGATGATGCAGGTCTCCCTCAGGTTTTGTCAGAAGGCATCTTTATCTTTGAAGCAGGTGATGGACCACAAACCACAGTGGTGATAATTCACTGCAGTTGGGTTTCTTGGGGGGGGTAATTAAAAAAACCAAAACAAACCACATGCAGTTTTTCTCTCTCCTGCAAGGAGCGCTGGGTGAGTTGTGGAGAGCGGAGGGGTGTGCTGAAAGTTCACTTTCTCTCAAAACAAAGCTGGTGGTTTCAGAGTGGCCGAGAGGTTTTCTTGCTGCAGATGTCTCCGACGCAGCCTCTTGTGAATCCTTAAGTGCTTGCTTGTGGAGCACGTGGGCCCTCGCTGAAGGCAGGAGAACTGGCATTGTCATAGCGTTTACGTTGGGGTTGGGTTTCTGTCCATCCTGGTCAACCATGGAAAAGGGGCTTTTGGGTTGTTTTTTTTTTTTTCCTCCTGCTCCATTTAGCTCAGGTCACTTTCTACTCATCTCTGAAGCTGCCTGGTTGTTACAGACCAAGTTCTTGCTCCATTCTTGGCTCATGTGTTTGGAGACGCTGTGACAGGTTTTCCGGCCTTGAATTTTGGGGTGCTCAGATGTGTAAAACCTCCAGTTTCCCTCTGCCAAAAAGCAGGAGCTTTCTTCCTGTCACACGTGGCTTGCCTACCTCCCCTCTCGTTCCCCATCACCTATTTTTCAGTGTCTCCAAGGAAATCTTTGACCTTGCTGAACTAGCCTGAGACTTTCTATGGCTTGATGCTGCTAAACTACACGTTTTTGAGCGGTTTAACAGCCGCAGAAGCCACGCAGCACAGCACCCCGTTCCTGCTGCCGTCCTGGCCTTTGGGAGGTACTTGCACCACGTTTTTGTAGGCCTTTGATTTAGGGAATAGAATAGAATAGAATCATTAAGGTTGGAAGTGACCTCAAGGATCATCTAGTCCAACCATCCCCCCACCACCTATTAACCACTAAACCACGTCCCTAAGTACCACATCTAACCTTTCCTTAAACACCCTCAGGGATGGTGACTCCACCACCTCCCTGGGCAACCCGTTCCAATACCCGACCACCCTTTCCGAGAAGAAATTTCTCCTCATCTCCAACCTGAACCTTCCCTGGCGCAACTTGCAGCCGTTCCCCCTTGTCCTGTCACTAGTTATCTGCGAGAAGAGGCCGACCCCCAGCTCGCCACAACTGCCTTTCAGGTAGTTGTAGAGGGCAATAAGGTCTGCCCTGAGCCTCCTCTTCTCCAGACTAAACAAGCCCAGTTCCTTCAGCCGCTCCTCACCAGACCTGTGCTCCAGCCCCTTCACCAGTTTCGTTGCCCTTCTCTGGACACGCTCCAGGGCCTCGATGTCTTTCTTGTGGTGAGGGGCCCAAAACTGGACACAGTACTTGAAGTGCGGCCTCACCAGGGCTGAGTACAGGGGGACGATCACCTCCCTGCTCCTGCTGGCCACACTACTCCTGATACAGGCCAGGATGCCATTGGCCCCCTTGGCCACCTGGGCACACTGCCGGCTCATGTCCAGGAGAGCGTCAATCAACACCCCCAGGTCCTTTTCCTCTGTAGAGCTTGACACAGTTCAGCTGACGCTGGCCTGGATAGGTCCAGAGATCAATAGGTGAGGACCACTCTTGTGAATTACTGGCATCCAGGAAGCGGTTAGCTTAAATATAGTCACAGGGTAGATCTTCGCCCTCCTTCTCCCTTTTCAGAATTACCATGCTGGCGTGCACAAGCGTTAGCTGCCCGCAATGCCTGCGAGCTTTTCCTTCCTGAGAAAGCACCACAATATTTATCAATATATGCGTTAGTCATACATCAAAACCGCAGCGACTCCCATAAAGACGATTCGGAAACCCTGGGATTACAGTATCTCTGTCGAGTTCTCCTTTCTCACTGCGTCCGCATTTATTTCACCTTTCCTACCCGAAGCAGAAACTCGTAGCAGCTTGAGGACCCGCAAGGCAAATGCACGTCTTCTGGGGCGATGTGGCGGGGATTCACCCAACTACCCCGGCGTCCTGGGGGAAACCCAAGCACGTTACTTCAGAGCTGACACCCAGGCTGCGCTTCACTGTGAAAATCTGCATCCAGCTATGAATCGAGAGGGCATGTCTGAAAGGGAACCACTGGTTGTGCTCTGTTCATCTTTGTGGCCTTATAGGAGATGGCTGCCATGCCACCCCACCGCCTGAGATCGCTGAGCTGAGCCCATGCTTTGGACTGTCTTTCCAGAAGCATCCACGGGCCAGGCCGGGGATGCTGTTGGGCAGCGCTGCCTGCCCAAAGGATGCTTGGATGGCTGTTGCTTCCCCACAGCTCCAGGGCGAGCATGTTATTTTGTCCCACCGGTGTTGACTTTTCCTACTTGGCAGGCAGCTGCTGCCAAGGCCACCTCTGCAGAGGGGACAACTTCCTCAGTGCTTGTGATGAAGAGGAGGCCCTCCTGTCCTCCCCCTGAGGGACATGTGGGTTTCATCCTGGGTACAACTTGAGCGCTATGACTGTCATCAAAGAAGTGCTGTGAGGACAGGCACAGAGCAACATGTCAGCACAAAGCAGCACATCCCTAGACCACCTCAGTGAAAGCACCTGAAATCTTGCACAGGTCGGGAGAAAACATCTGCCCCAGGATAAAACTGAGGTTGCCGTGGCAGAACTCATCACCCAGGACCCCTGCAAAGCCACCCCTCTAAACCCACCCAGCTGAAACCTGCTTCTGTAGCTGCCGTTCCTCTCCAGGGTAGACAGGAGATGGACACAAGTAGCCACAAATCTGGGGTGCGATCTTGCTCATGAGTTATCTCGGTCTGTTCATTGAGTGTCTCCCAGGGGCAGCTTCTTCCCATACAGGTTTTTTTAAGCATTGCCAACGGTGGTGTTGATTTCCCCTTGGTCACAAAAGGCACGTTTGGAGCGCCGGCTGCGTGCCCTGACTCTGTGCTCTCTGCCGTGCAGCTCTGGGGAAAGTTGCTTTCACTTCTCTTGGTTTTCCCCAGCTATAAAAGCAGGATCATTTTGAAGTCATGAACTTCAGAAAGATTTTGAAACTACTTTGGTGCCTCCATGGCACTTTGAGTAGGTGACCCAATCATCTCTCATGGTAAATTGCTGCCTTCCACCCCCTTTTGTGCACTTTGCTTTGAAGAGACCCCTGCCACGACCCAGCAAAACCACTTAAACCAGCCCTAGGTTGGACTCCTTCAAATAACTCTGCAGGGAAATTGAAATTTCTGCAAGTATTGAAGAAAAAAAAGAGTTTTAAAGCCATCTCCTTTTCTGCTGCCATAGTGGCAAGGCTCTCACTCCCTCCGTAGGACTTTGGGAATAGCTCATGGAAATTGTCCCTGGCCTCTCTGCGACCCTGATGTACGGAGAGTTAAACTCCTCGCTTGTCTGTTTTAGACCTTGATCTCTTGTTCAAGGTCTTCACAAGACTTTAGGACCTATCTTGGAGGAAAAAGATGTTTTTAAGAGAAGGATGAGTAACCTACAGTTTGAATGGAAGACTTTTTCTTTTGTCTTTTTTTTTAGTTTGCCATTTTATTCCTATATAAAATGCTGATGTGACTTGAAAGCTCCAAATTACGACACTATCACACAACCACATCATTTTTCTTCTGCCCTCTTCCTTCCTCCTCGCCTTGCTATCGTGGCTGCATATCCCCTTCCCCTTTTGCTTCCTGGCTGGTGACTTTGCCTTATTCAGGGCAGCCCCCGTCCCATCAAAACCCGAGAGCGCGGGGGGTGGCATCACAGGACTGACCCCTGGCTTGCCAAAACACGTGGATTCAGGTCTTCGGTGGCTCATTTTGGGAGGCACCCAAAAGGTGCTGTGACATGGTCCGATGGTTCCCCGAAACGGGCAGGCGCGTTCCCTCGTGTGTAAGGGCTGGAGGACCCTGTGTTGCCAAAATAAAGCCCCGTGGCTGCCTGGCTGTACAGCACTGTGAGGACGCGCACGGTCCGACCTCCCTTTCTTATCTCCTGCCCCCAAGCGCGCGTCTACTTTGGGGTCAGCAGTACCGTGCGATTGTCCCTGCCGTGAGTGACGGACGACTGGCTCACTGATGGCGTCACGCACAGCACCCCTGAGCTGATAACGTAAGAAAAGCTGCTTTTCCCGAAATTGTAGACAGGCAGGACGTCCCTCGCGAAGCCCAGACCAGTTCGGGTCTCAAGGGCTGTAACGGGCTACTAAATGGGCCCAAATAAGAAGACCTCGTAGCCACCTCTGGTGCTGCCCCGAGGCAACTTGTGGATGGGGATTTGATCCTGGCGTTATCGAGGGGCACTCTGGACACAACGTGGGGAGAACCCATCCCGGCCCCGTGCCTCTTCCTGCCGCCGTTCTCTGGCACCCATCTGCCTTTGGCACCCGGGCCGCTGGTACAGAGAGAGGCGCCGCTGACACACGTGCGTGTCAGCGCTCAATCACAGAGATGAGGGAATAGTTGGCTTTTTGCTGGCGCTACCCCCCAGGCATCCCTCGCGTTCCCCGGGGGCCTTACTCGTACAGCCCGGTGCCGGGTTTGGAGGCTCGGAGTGGAAACGTTCAGCAGAGACCTTTATTATTTTTTCCACGGTACGATGCTCGGCATTTTTGCTGATGTAAGAGAGAGCAAAATTAGCGTGGGGGAATTATAACCCTAAGAAAGAAATATGTAAATATCTGAGTGTATGAAAAAAAACCCCCCGCTTACCCGGGGTTTGCACTCAGGTTTTATTCTGGGCTCTTTTTGTGGCTGAGTGATATATGCTGAGGGGAACAAAGGGCGATTGTACGGACCCAGCTAATCAGAACCGGAGCGTGGGGAAGATTACGTGGGGAATCCGGATACGCACTTTGTCCTAGCGACCGTTTTTAATCGATAATATTGTAAATTCAGATTCTGATGCGGGGAGCAACCGAGAAATGACGTCACCGCTTTTCACGGTCCGCTGGTCAAGTGAGAGTGCTGAAGTTTGAATCTTGCCGCTTGTGTCAGAGCGTGACCGTCATGAATAAATAGGGGCGTTTATTCACCCGGTTCCTCAGTCCGTCTCCGGGACTGAGCCCGCCGCGAGGATGCGAGCGCCGGCTGGGGTGGGGACAGGAGCCCCCACGCTCCTGTGCCTGCTGCTGCTGCTGGTTGCGTCCCACTCAGCCCGCGCAGGTGAGCTCCCGGTGCCTTTGCGGGGACCCACGGGTGCCGGTGCCCAGCGTGGGTGGGCTGCATCCTGCACTGAAAGGGACCGGGGGGGGACAGGGGCTCATCCTGGCTGCTTAGCCCAGGGCAGTTGTAGCCAAGGGACAAGCGTGACCGTTCTCCTCTGCCAGGACCTGGCTCAGCTTTCAGGAGCTGTGTGAGAGCGGGGGACCGAGGCAGAGGCACAGATAACTTACTGCAGTCCCTGAAGTGTCGGTGAAAGCACGAAAAGGGACGATTCCTTTGGCTCTCTCAGGTGTTTGGGGTTGCTGCATCTCTAGCTAACGCTGTTTCTCTCCGTAAGTTGCTACCTTCTGTCTTTCCCAGCCATCCTGGAGGTGAATGGAAACCTCAACTGTAGGTGCGTCAAAACAACTTCGGAATACATGAATCCAAAGAGATACGAAAGCATTGAGATAAGACCTGTGGGAAGCACCTGCAGACGTACAGAGATCATGTAAGTGCCGCGGGTGGCTCACAGGACGGAAAGCTGCTCCTCCTCCAGCTCCCGCAGAGCCTTTCCTCCTGCAGCCGCCCCGCTGCTCCGCTCCCGTTCTGCAAACTCAAGCTGCTCAAAAACGCCGGCAAGCTCCCTCGCGCTTCGGGGCCGAGAACCCTCCGAGCCCAGCCGCCCTGCCAGAGCTCCCCAGCACAGGATTTCCTAATCCTGGTGCTTGGTGGGAAGCACATCCTCGGACATCCAGATGGGATGAGCCTTAACGGATTTTCCCCTCCCGATACGCCGTGCTCCCGAGAGCAAACAGCCTCTCGGCTCCAGCCCTCGCCTTGTCTCCCTAAAGCGGCGTGTCGAGCAAAAGCCTAAGATTCCTGTAACTAAATGGGCGGGTCTGTAAATCGCCAGAGAAAATCGTCTTTGAGCGGTCACCTCTGGCCTTCGAGCGTGGTCCCTGCTCCGCACGGGAACGTGTTGCCTCTTGCTTTTTCCCGACCGTCCCGCAGCTTCCCCCTGCCGCAAGCGGCTTGCTGCCATCCGCTGACGCGGTAAACGCACGCTGAGTCTTGCAGATCAGCTCTGCCTGCTCGAATCCCACCCCCAAACCTCGCTGGAGGGGAGGGCAGCGCTCATCAGCTCTCCTTGCCTTGCAGAATTAAATTAAAACACTTGGGGAAGGTGTGCGTGAATCCCGACGCCCCTTGGGTAAAGAAACTGCTGAAGCGTATTGCTAGCACGTAAGTCACTTCGACGGAAACCTCTCTGGCTCAGGCAGCCCTGGGCAGCGTCACGCCACGTCTGCGGTCCTGGGGAGCGCTCACCGGACCGAGGGTTCTCGGGGTGGGGGGGGGCTGCCGGGGGGCCAAGCGACCCACTCCGAAGGCGATGAGGGGTGAGACCGCGCCGTGCGAAGCGCCCCCCGGTCATTCAGCACGCCGCTGCTGCCGTCCCGGGCTGGGCTCTCCCCGGACGCACAATAATACGTATTTTGGAGCGGGGGTGGCAGGGGCAGGGTTCGCTCATCGCGAGCGCGGTGGTGCGGCGGAGCTTGGCCGGGGGCCGTCCCCAGGAGTGATGCCAGCTCCGGGGAAACGGTGGCAACTTCCTTCAGTTGGGGCCGGAGCTTCCTCCCGCGGGAGCCGCTTTCCTCCGCCTTCACGCCTTTTCTCCTCCTTCTGCTTTTCGCAGGAAGAAAAAATAAGTTTCCTGCGAAGGAAGTTGATGCTCAGAGCCCCGAGCTGGGCCGGCGGATGATGCACGGGCACGCCAACCTGCCCGCTCCCCACTTTGCCCTCGCTTCCCCCCCTTCCCAAAGCCCCGTCTCCCGCCCCGGCGGGGGGCTGCTGCGGGGAGGGCGGCTCGCTGCTGACCCCAGCCCTGCGGCAGGTTCGGGGGGGGTGTTTCCCCCCCGCGTTTGGTCCTCGGATCAGCGTGAATACGAACCCGTCGCGTACTCGTTTGCCTGTAGACTGCGATGCCTTTCTCCGGGGGGGGCCGCTCCCGGCTCTGTAGGAACGGCTTTGCGACTCTGTCCGTGCGGAGCGCTCGTCGGCGGAGCGTGTGTCAGGGCTTTTATGGCACAGTGTGGTGCGTCCTGTCCTGAGAGCTGAAGTCAAATAAAATTCAGGGTTTTTTTTTTCTTCTATTTTCCTTGAATCTGCTGGCTTTGATATAACCGGGCAGAGCTTTGTTTAAACCCCGCTGTCGGGGCCTTCCTGGAGCTGAGTTTGCCATCGTTTGTGTCCGGCGCTGTTGTGTTGATGCTCTTTGACAGATATTCCGCGGGCATTAAAATGTGTGTTTGAATATAGGTCCGGTGAGGTATTTCTGCCAGAGGTAGGAGAATGCACCCAGGCTCACGTTGGCCACGATAAAACCCCCTTTTATGTGAAGGAATTGATGGATGGAGAATAAATTTATGGATGGAGGAAGGTTTGTCCAAGGCAGCGACAGTCGCTGGGGTGGGTGTCCCAGCCCTGAACCACCAGTAAGGGTCCAGCAGCTCCACCACGGCTGGTGAGACGCAAAATTCCATCCCAGCACAACCTCTTGTCTCTCTCGGTGCTGATTTGAGTCCGTGACGTTGCTGGCGGGGAGCCGGGTGACACAGCCGATGCGTCCCGCGGTCGTGATGGGGCTGGGTTTTGCGGGCGGCGGAGGCCCGTAAGGAAACCCAGGGGAGGGGGGCGAGGTTGCCCCCGTGAGTTGGTGGGGTCTGGGGATAAACCACGTGAATGCTGCCAAAGCTGAGGCCGGGATGCACCTTGTGGGGGGGAAATGTGCGTGTAGGAGAAGCGAGGCATACGGGATCGCGGAAAAGAGAGAAGCACCCCAAAAATCCTCCAGGGTTGTGCGTGGGAGAAGAACAAGCGTTGGGGGAAACGACCGCTCTCTTCCCAGCGTTGTAGGGAGGGGAAAATGTTTCAGG
>VWZZ01004285.1:177518-216636 GCA_013399095.1 Psophia crepitans | reverse complement strand
CCCCTGGAAATGCCAGTCCCCGCTTCCCCACCCTCCCCCCCTGCGGTCATGCGCTGGGTGTCCTCTCCAGGCATGAACCAATGGGTCCAATAAAGGCAGCACCCTCGGTGGCCGTTGCTTGTGTCCCTTCCTGCGGCGTGCCAGGGGCTTGGGGGTGCTCAGGGGAGCAGGTCCCGCAGGGTGAGGAGCAGAACGGGGCATCACCGGCGTTTCTCCGCCAAGAAACATGGGGCAAGCAGGAGGTTTTAAGAGGCGGTCATGGTGGTTTCCACCTTTTTTCAGCAAGGAGGTGGCGTGGGCCACGTGCGATGGGGGGGAAGCGATGGCAGGGAAGTCGAAGCGCTGGGCAGCTCCTTTTTCCCCCCCCCCCATCCCCTGGCATTTCCCACCCTGCAAAATCCCCGGTGGGGCTGGCTATAAAGCAGCCCCCGCGGCGGCTCGGGGCAGGCGACGAGGATGCAGCTGCTGCCGGCGGTGCTGGCCCTGGCCCTGCTCCTGAGCAACTTGGTGCCGGGGGGTGGTGAGTGATTTTGGGGTGTCTGTCCGTCTCGCCTTCGAAATGCCTAGGCAGGAGCGTTGGGTGCCCCAGATGGCACCGGGCATGGGCTCCTCTAAGCTTTCAGATTTGTCTCTCGCCTATCGCTGAGCTTGAGTTTATCTCTTAAAACCAGTGGCTAAACTCAAGGAGGGTGCTTGGGACTGGGGGGGGCATTTGCCAGATGGGTTTTCAGCTGTTTCTCTTCAAGACCCCCGTGAAACTTGAGCTCTTGGTGGGTGGGCGATAGGTTTAACTCCTAAAATATTGGTTAAGTTTTTGAGCCTTGAAGCTAAACCCCCTCTGGATGCACGAAAAGAAAGCTGTGGGTCTGCGCCCGGCGGGATCAGCCTTGCGTCAAGCCTCGCTGCTCTCGCTCTGTGAACCCTGCTAATGCAAGCCCGGCCCCGCAAACAGCCCCACGGGTGCTGGGGAGGGGACGGTGGCTCGGGGAGGGGGGGCAATCCGTGGCGGCCACCCCCGCAGCGGGGCGAGACGTGGGTGCAGGTTGCTCTCGGGCACAGGTCTGTCGCTGGAGAGCCTGCTGACCAACATGAGGTGCAAGTGCATCAAATCGACCGCTCGGATCATCAACCTGGGGCTCATCCTCGCCATCGACGTCACGCCGCCGGGTATTCACTGCAGGAGGAAGGAGATCATGTAAGTGGAAAGCTTGCGAACCAGTTCCTGCAAATCGGTCGCTCGTGTGCCGGTGGAAGAATATGGGGGTGCTTGCACCCTCTCCAAAGCCCCCAAATCTTGTGGGGACTCTCGCGAGGCACAGGGTGCCGCACGGGACGCCGAGGCCCAGAAAAACCCCGTCTCTCCTCCGGCAAGGGCTGCAGGGGTGCGCTCGTAACCGTGCCGGGGAGCAAGAGGGGTTTGCGGGCAGAAAAAATGTGGGGGTGCGCGGGGCTGAGAGGGTCTTGCCGCCTTGCAGCCTCACCCTGAAGAAAAACAAGAAGGTGTGCGTGGCCCCCGAGGCGCCCTGGATCCAGCTGCTCCTCCACAAGCTGATGCAGAGGTACGTGACGCCCAGCAACCGGAACACAAGCGGCGTGCCAAAGGCGCTGGCAGGGCCATCCCTTCCTCCTGGTCGCTTTATCTTCCTTTTTTTTCCTTCCCCCCCGAAATCTGTAGGAACATCCCTAAAAAAGAGGCGGCGGCCCGGCTGCGACGGGAAGCGCCGCAGCGGGCTGGGGGAGCGCAGCGGTGGTGCCGGCCCCCTCGCAGACCCCCTGCCCCATCTCTCCTGCTCTCTGGATACGATAATAAATAACCAGCCGCGGTTATTTATTCCCCTGCGGGGACAACAGCGATATAACCTCTTTGCGCCGAGACACGCGGGGTTTCGCGGCACAACGCCGGCGCTTGCTCCCCTCCCGGGGTTTTGGGAGGGGGCAGGAGCCTTCCCCGCTCCCCCCTAAACCAGGCTTTCCCCTTGGGCACCCCGCGTCGCCCACCGTTCGGGGTGCCTGTGCCGCTCCTGCGCGCCACGGCAGCCCGTCCTGGGTGCCTTCAATAAAAGCATCAATGCGCTTCCTCCCCTGGGCTGCGGCAGCTCTTTCTGCATGAATTTGCGTAAAAATTTGGGATTTTGGGGGTGCATGGGGGTGGTTAGACTGGACTGTGACGCCGTGGAGCCCTTGACCGACCCAGGGATGTCCCTTGACCCCACGGACCGAGGCGATGCAGGTGACTGTGCAACCCCGTGCAAAATGATCGCAGTTTTAATATCAAACGCGGCCATCCTCGTGGTAGGTGTCCGAGGTGTGGGGACCTCCCCCCTCCAAAAAAAAAGAGTAGGAAGGGAATTTGCACCCCCCACCCCACCGCCCAGGATCACC
The DNA here is from genome assembly GCA_013399095.1 of Psophia crepitans. Lineage (NCBI taxonomy): Eukaryota > Metazoa > Chordata > Aves > Gruiformes > Psophiidae > Psophia > Psophia crepitans. The sequence continues at coordinate 214,254 of VWZZ01004285.1, read as the reverse complement.
CATCGCATCCCAGGGTGGTGGCAAGCCGTGCAACGCCTGCCCGCTCCCCTCGTCCCCCTCCGTCTCGGGAACTGGCGCGGGGGACGAGGGCGGCTGCGGAAGGGCTGTTTATTGCCGACAGGAGGAGATAAAAGCACACAGGCGGGAAGGAACGAGCCCATGTTCAGCGCTGCCCGTGGCGCGCGAGCAGTTCCCCATCTCCGTGGGGCGGGCGGGGAACTGCTGTTGAAATTAAAAGGCAAAAAAAAAGAATTATTTTTTTTAAAAAAAAAAAAAAAAGGAAGGAAGAAGAGCTCAGGGTGTTGAGGAGCTCCTTTTCCCCAGCTGCCCTGAGGTCAGAGAAAGGCTTAGCTCCCTCATCATCATCAGCGTTTGGTCCAGGCCGGCTCTGCGCAGGGAGCAGCTCTCGGCCCTGCCCAGGTCCCCGCCGTCCTCGCTGGACAGGAATTCCGTTTGCTCGTGAGTTTTTCATGGCGAAGTGTAATTACGGGGGGGGCTGCACCGCGGCGTGGCACTTTGTCTCAAACAAGAGCTCTTTTAGAGCCAGAGGGGAAAAAAAAATAGGATCCTTTTGCAGAAGCGAAGGAGAGAGCCGGAGAGAAGGCTTCCCGCGATTTATTCTCACGGGAATTGCGGAATAAGCAAGTCGGGTGTTTTGCTCAGCTGAAGGCTGGGGTTGGTGCCAAACCCTGCAAAGCTTTTTGCCTGGGAGACCTGTCCTTTCCCAGTGCCAGGGCCGGTGGGGCAGCCAGCCCCCCTGGGTGGGGGCACGGTGCTGCGGAGCTGCCCCAGGGGCTGCCCCGGGGCCGGGAGGTGCCCAGCAGCGATTCGCCCATCCGAGAGCCCGGCGCGCTCTCGAATTAATGCAAAGCTACCAAATCCATGAAACGAGAGGTAACCCCCCCCAAATCCCAGCGTAAGCACGCCCGGGAGTGACACTGCAGCTCCCCCCCCTCGCCACGTGCACTTCCATCTTTTTGAGGGGACAGGACCTTGCGGTTGCAAAGACAAGAAATCTAACTTAAAAAAACCCCAACCCACCCCTCCCACCCCCCAAATAACCAGCGCTGACGCGGGGCAGGACGGGGAGCCCAGGCTGCCGGCATCCCTGCTCCGGTCCGGTCCGTGAGTTTATGAATCAAGGGCGTGTTTAGCTAACGTAGTGCACACAAACACTTTAATTGCTCGGAAAGCAAACACACGGTGCGATAATTAAAAATGGGAAACAAAGCTGAAGTCATGTAACATGTCACTGGCAAAGAAAGCCACCAGGAGGTTGGGTTTTTTTCCCCAGTTGGTTTTTGTTGTTTTCTTTTTGCTTTGGAACAAAGACAAATACAGACAAATGCAAACTCAGGCAGTGCCTAAACTGTAGGAACTGTTTAACAAAGAGGACAAGACCAAGTACCAGGATCACTCTAACCTTCGCCACGCAAACGGTGAGAGATTCTGCAAGCGATCGCGGGGGAGAAGGGAGAAAGAGTCATATCACTTGGCGTGCTTTGCCCCCAAGGCTGTTCAACGCGCCCCGAAGTACCAAAGGACCCCAGCGGTTCTCTTATCTTGGCGCTTATTTTCAGATACCCTCCAAGAAACGGTACTCCCGAAGGCCGCCATCCTCAAACACAGCCAAGCCAACAAGCTTTGTGGTCTCTTTGTACCTTTTATGGAGCCAAATAATGTTTCTCAGGACAGAGGAGTTCTTAAAGGTCTTCATTTTGTCCCTTTTCCGATGGCGCGATGCCTGCGCCTGCCTCACCCGCTCTGCGTTTCGCCCCCGCGCTCGTTTCCTGCAGGAAAAGCTAACCCGTGGTTGGTGTCGGTGCAAGGAGCGGGCACGGGGGAGATACGGGGTCGCTTAGAGCTGTGCCTGGATCTGGAGCCTTAGAATCTCCTCCTAAATTTGTTTTGCATCTTAAAGTAAGTTCTTGGCTGAGGCTTGGCATAGAGACTTGGGATACAAATGGTTTCCACCGGGTTCTCTCGGGGTTCGTGTCACCTTTGAAGGGTGAGAAAGGGCAGGTGTGTGATGATACTTGTGCAAACTTTAAAAAACAAAAGATGAGCTGCGTATCGCAAGATGCGTCTCCTCGCCATAGGATGGAGAGATCCGGTAAAAAAAAAGAACCTCTCTGCATCTGGGGCTCATTTCTTTTCCAGTCTCTAACTAAGCAGGTCCTCTGCCCTGCTTTTAAACCTGTACGAGGGCGCGTATCGCACTGGGTGACGCTCCCAATGCTGGCTACTGATTTGGTTTGGATAGGACTGAAAAACGCCTTCCGCACCGCCCCGCTATGCCAAGTTTCATGCCAAGGGAAGGGTTTGGTGCTCGAAGCTGAAAACGCACCGTGGAAATGAGGTAACTGCTGGTGTGCTGCTGGGTTTAAATCTGGGTTTCAGGTAATAAGGAGCGGCAGCCACTTCTGGCTCCCAACCCACCCCTAGAAGGGGTGAATACTGTGCTCCCTTACAGCGTTTCCCCAACCCGTCTTCTAAATTAACAGAGAAACTCTGAATTTCAACAAGCCCTTTTGTCTTCCCCCCACCATTACCTCACCAAAACCAACCCCCAGAGAAACAAGTGATATGAACCTTTGAGGTCTCAAATTCTCGCTTGCGATTGGGACCGGGCATCTCACGAGCCGGGTGCGGAAAGCCGATCCCCAAAAGGCCGGTATTCGGGATTAAGCTGGAGCTGCAGATGCTCAGCATCTTTGTAAAGCGGGCCTTGGGAGTTCAAGGAGCGTGAACGTGGCTTGAGGAGTCTCCGCAGCAAAGCCGGCAAGGTGGGAGACCATCAGCCAGCCGCAGCGTTGCCCGAACGCCGGAGATCACGGTACGGTTTTTGAAAGCTGCGTCGGGTCAGTGGCAAGTGCTTCTGGAAAGGTTGAGAGTCAAAGATTTGGGCTTTCTAGCCTATAAAACAAACAGCGAGGACTTGGGACTAATGAGACGTTTTCTGAACGTGTCTGCAGACTAAACAGGAGTGGCTTCCAACAGACGGGGGAAATTCCCGATAAAACGAAATATTTTCTCACAAATGCCAGAAAGAGACAACGAAAGCTTTTACCGAGGCAAAGGGGAAGCAGGGCTGGTGTCGGAGCCCACCGCGCCATGCCTGACGGTGGCGTGTGGCACGCAAACGTTCACGCTCCTGACATCGAAATAAGGAAACAAAAATATTCCCCTACGTTGTACAAAAGTCTCTTTTGTTTTTACAGATACACACACGCACACAAACCCCGTATCTAACAGATTTACTGTACTGAATTTTAAAAAGTTGCTCGTAGAAGGGTGTTGGATTTTTTTTTTTCTCTGCTTGCTTTAGGCAGTGCTGTTGCTTAGAAGTTGACACCAGGCACCATATTTTCGAAAGCAAATCAAGACAGCGAGGAGCAGTAACGGACTCGGAGCTTTTTTTCCTCCCCCCGCCAGGCGTCGGCTGCGAGGACGCTGCGCCGTGCTGGGACCTGAGGGTCAGCGATGGAGAGAACTGATGGTTTTCCATCCGTCTCTGCTTGGGGTGAGGGATATTTCACCTCGTATTGTTCCCTCTCCCCCAGAAAACACCCTACCGTCAGCTTCCTTCTGGGTCAAAAGAAAATCAGCGTTGCCATCTGGGTGTTACACACATATTCCGAAAGGGATCTCACCCTGCACGGGAGGCTGACGGCTGTCCGCTCCCTCTCTTAGAGCAGAAAATCCCGACGGTGAGCGGCGTCTCTGCTCGGACGGGGGGAGGAAAAAAGCGCAATCCCATTACTGCTCCTGCCAGGAAGGGAAAAACCAGAAGGAAAACGGGGAGGGAGCCAGACACGTGGAAGGTAGGTAAACACGTCCCCGGTTATGTGCATCGACTGAACCATAAACAACACTGTTTTGTTGTTTTGTTTTTTAAAAAATCCCAAGGTTTTGTGCAGCGTCCCTTAAAATAACTTTTTTTTTTTTTTTCCCCTTAAAAACCCGCACAGCGTCGTGGCCGTTCAGAAGTGAGTTTCGCAGCAGAGAAAATCCAACTAAACACCTTCCCGCAACGCTTCGATCGGTTAGAAACCAAAGGCAAGTCAGACTGGAGCAGGTTACAACCTTTGCCAGGGTGTTGGTTGGTTGGTTGGTTGGTTTTCTCATCCCCATCCTCTCCCGCCCCGCTATTACAAAAGATTGTTGTTGGGTTTTATTTTTATTAATAAACGGGCTCCTCTGCAGTTCATATACAATCATAGGCGAATTTTAAATTCCATTTTATACAAACATCTCAAAAAATATTGGGAGTGAAGTATGGTAGGAAATATTGCTCACGTTGCTAGTTAACATGCGTGTAGGAAAAGGAGAAGGGGTTGTTAGTGCACACCTCCAGAGCAGAGCACACCCCCCCCTCCAAAAAAGATACAGTAGCTGATTACAGAAAGGTAATGTCCACAAAATTAAGTTTTTCATGCTATTCTACTTTCCAGTACTATACTCTCAAATCGCTTCCGCAATCTATCTCCAACGGCTAGGTGGTGAATGCTGAGGTATATTAAAAAAAAAAGATACCTGCACCTAGAGGAAAATCTCTCTTTAAAGGGCTTCTTTTTATTTTTGTTATTATTATTATTAATAATTATTTTTTGTTTTGGTGCTGCACAAAGCAGTTGCTGTCCAGGAATTTCACCTAGCTACGATCGCTTCCAATTCACAGCAGACAATAGATGACGCCTCTGGGTTTTGTTTTGGTTTTTTAGGCACTTCTTTTAAAAGAAGGGAGTTGTTCTGTTGAACCGATTTTTGTGTTCTGTCCCACGCCACCCCCTCCCCAGCCTCCAACAAGAGTCAGGGAATAGTTTCTACCCCAGGTCCAATTGATTTATTCCCCCCTCCCCCCCCCAAATGGATAATTTCCTACGTATAAAACGACAAAGGAAACGTTTCATTAAAGAGTAGAGGAACAGCCTCTAGCAGTTCTGCGAGACAGAAGATGGCTCCTTAGTAATTAAAACTAATTTCACAATTTAAATTTGACTTTTTTAAGTATATGAATGAGACATAAATATAGGCTATCAATCTGTTTAAAAATTTCATTCACATAATGGAAAATTTTTTCATTTATTAAAAATATCACATTTTGAGACTAGAAACAGTAAAGTGCATGAAAAGTTTAAAATATAAATTCAAGAAAATCTTATAGCAGCAAAAAAGCAGAATAAAGAAAAACTTAAAAACACAGACACAACCTTTTCCTATCACTGTGCCTTTTTTTTTTTTAAACATTAAGCAGCCAACCAAATTTTTTTTTTAATTTTTTTTTTTTTTTCCCCAGAAAATTGCATTATGTTTAATGCCTCTTGAGGCACAAGGTTTTGAACTGGCCACCCAGAGCATAAAAAGAAAAAAAAAAAAACCAAAATAAAAAACCAAAAGAGAGCGGAAAAAAGAGATTTTCAACACATCCAAAGAGCATTAACAGTTGGGAATGAACCAGCAGCTTTTTAATTCAACCCTGACCGACAACAGAAATAAAGGTTATTTAAAAAGTGTGATGGTTATTTGGCAACTAGGGTCAGGAAAAATAATCCAAGGAATGATTACGGCTACCGCTCGCCTCCCCAGTGAAAAACGCATGCGACAGCTACTCCGCGCACCCGTCGGAGAGGGAAGTAAGATCTTTTCCAGTGGCTTTTTCCTGTACCCTACGCTTAAGCGTTTAATCCCCAGCTTCCCATCTTTGCAACCAAACTTCGTGGAAGGGGAACCGAGGATGGATTTGCAACTTGTTTATTCACCCGGACCCCAAACGCTTGCAACGGCTCGCTTCGAGTGCCATTTCTTACCGTTCCTAAGGCCTGCTCCCAAACTGGGCTGCCGAGTTCTTCAGAGCTCTGGAAAAAAGCCACCGCGGCGTCCGCCGAGCAAGCGATCGATACGCAGCGTTAAACGCTCACCTGCGAGGTCTCGTGAGACACAGCTCCGCTGGCAATTTTGGTGTAAATGAATTTAGACCTCAAATTTTATCACAAGTATTAAGCCATCTTTGGTTTTCTAATATTAGTTGGACAAGGGGCAGGGCCACGCTGCTAATCATTTACAGTCGGGTCTTAAGTGCTTCGCTAATGTGCAAAATTTATTTTGGATGCGGAGTTCAGTCTCCGGTTTTGGGTTCAAACAAACAGCATTTCTAATGTTCTTCCTACAAAACAAGCACTTCTATTTTTGTTTTTCTTTCTCCTAAAAGGTTGGCTCATTTTGCCACGTTCTGGAAAAAAGCATTATCTTGAAATAGGTTAATAAGCAAGTTTTTAATCTCATTTGTCCATTTGTAAGTGCAGCTTCCTACTGAAAAGAAAAAGCTTGCCAGTTTAAAAAAAAAAAAAGGAAAAAAAAATTAAATTAAAAACCTGGAAAGGGAATAATACTTTGGTTCCAGCCCTAGTGCCAAATGATACCAATATGCACCAAAATGTGCAAAATCTCATATCAAACACATAAGGAAAGGAGCTCGAAGAAGCAGCTTAAGGTTGGCCATACTTCACTCCTATATACTTTGATTTACAACTGTACAGGTCCATAACAACAGGTCCTTGCCCTCAAAGGGGCAGGGCTCCACTACCTCCTGTTAGGCAAGTGCACACCGTTGACAAGAGGCAGGAGCGGAGGATGGAGTTCGAGTTGTGTTAACAGTGAGAAGTGGTCTGAAGGGATGTGAGGGTGTGGACACCCAGTGATGTTGTTGTCAACCAGCCACTGAGGGTCCAAAGGCCCCAGGACACCAAGCACGTTCATGTGAGTGTTGGAATAGAAAATGTAGTCAATCACACCCTAGGGAGAAAGAGAAACACGACAGTGAGAACAGACCTCGCTTCCGGCAACCTGAACTCGACTGGCTTCTGGCTGCGATTCAGAGGAAGAGGCACAGCGCTGGTATTAGGGTAAGAAACGCGCGCGGCGTTCCGCGTTCAAAGCGCTGCATCCGTTCTCATTACGTCACTGGCCAGAGCCAGGTCGGAAGCTTAAAAACGCCAGCAAATCACGGATTTGTGAGCGGCAGGAAAAGTGTCCAGCGAGTGTAGGAACCAGTGATGAAGCACTTACAGGAACAGAGGGAAAGACAGCCAGCGGTCAGAAAACTAAGAGAGCATCCTGGGGAGATCAGGGCAATGTCTGCCACGTCAGAAAAATCGCTGCTTACTTTGAAATCAAAAGTGTAATTGGTGTAAGGCATCAAGTTGTTTTCGTAGGCGCTCTTCAGTTGGAAGCCATGCGTAATTCTTCCTTCAGAAGCCCCGTTTTTTCCGTTGCCGCTGAAGTTCATGAGACACTCGTTATAACGCAACTCCTTGAAGTCCTTATGGTTGTCAGCTACTATGCCGTTGCTTAAGTATTCCACTACACCTGTTTGCAAAGGAAAGGATTCGGGGAGTTGCTTTGAAATACAACATTCAGGGAGGGTTGGCCTGGGAGTTCAAAACCAAAACACCAACAAGACACTCTGTGGGATTAGCCAAGAGCTTTCCCTCTAAGGGGAAATCTCGCAGCGGCTGTCTTGTCCACGTCTGAGCCGTACGCGACAGGCAGCCGGGGAGCTGAGGCGCTCCAGCTGTTTGACAGCATTTTTTGAGGTTTGCAGTAAACCCATAGTACGTGTACCGTGGTACACACGTGACAGGGAGCTAGAGAGGCAGCTTTCATACGTATGCCTGGTACTACAGTGCCAAACATCTTAATGACTAAATCATAGAATCATAGAATGGTTTGGGGTGGAAGGGACCTCAAAGCCCATCTAGTTCCCACCCCCTGCCATGGGCAGGGACACCCCCCACCAGCCCAGGCTGCCCAAAGCCCCATCCAGCCTGGCCTTGGGCACTGCCAGGGAGCCAGGGGCAGCCACAGCTTCTCGGGGCACCCTGTGCCAGGGCCTCAGCACCCTCCGAGGGAAGAACTGCTGCCTCACATCTCATCTCAATCTCACCTTCTTCAGCTTCAGGCCATTCCCCCTCATCCTGTCACTCCCTGTCCTTGTAAACAGGCCCTCTCCAGCTTTCAAAGCAAGCATGTCTCCTTAGAAAGTTTCGATGTTTCATCACAAACTCAAGTCTGTCCCGCTTATTATTGCTGCTCAAGGCATGGGAATTTGTTCAAAGACTTATTTAAGATTTCTCTGTGCGTTTCTACACCTTTGCAGGCATAACCAACTTCTCTGGAGTGTACGACTGATCGCGGAACGCAGGCTACTCAACCGGAGGACTTGCACTCTCTTCAGCCAGACGTACAAAGACAGCTGTTACGCAGAAAGCTTTCACCCGTACCTTCCCAGGGAAGCCGTAACCGCCCCATCGTAACCAGAGGGAAAAAGGACACAAACTTCCTAAAAGGTAAGTTCAAAATTAAGCCAAAACCAGCCTTACCTGAATCAGGCAATGAGTTGAGATCCGCACACAGCACCAGAGGGATAGAGTTAGGATCTGCTGTTGGGCTACCGGGCCTGCTTGAGGCTTTCTCCAGGATATTTTTCAGTTCCGAGACAAACATCATAGTCTGAATGAGTTTCACATCTGAGTATTCGGGGTCCCAGTGCATGTGGGCATTGGCCACAATAAGCAGCTGTTTGTCCACATGAAGCGATTTCATACCTGGATAAACAAAGACATTTTTATCAGGGAAAGGCTGACGGTGCGAATATGGCCGACTCCTCCCTGTTATCAGTTCTGGGTCTAGCTACAAAGGGCTCCAAGTCAGATGGATGTACTTTCATTGCTGGAGAAAAGGAAACACCTGAACCACCGCTCCTTTCTAAATCAGCCGCATTTATGTAATATTACGTGAGTAAATCTCTCCAATATAGGAAAGCAGAGTCCGATACCGTTACAATTGAGTTCCTCCTCTGCTGCTCGAGTGGTCATCACTTGACTTGCAGCACTGTTCAGTATTTAAGGCACAAGGCAGCTTCCTGACTCTGAGCTGCCACGATATGGGAAATTGTTTCCTTGGGAAAAACTCAAACTTGCTTAAATGAACGCGCTATGAACCTGGCTGCTGCACAACACTGTACCTGCTTTTACTATTTATCTGAGAAATGGTAATCTGAAAGATGCGACATAAAGTCACAGGCAGCTCCTTCCTGGCCTGCAATTTAGACACGCTGCTCCTTTGAAGGGTGTGCTGGTAACCAGCCATAAAAAAAAACCAGACACGCAGACAGTGCGGGGCGGCAATTTTAAGTATGTTGAAATCGTCTCCTGCATCTGATCAAACTTTATGAAAATGTGACAGTCAGTCAAGCAGCATGAAAGATACCTGATAATCTCACTCTTTCACAGCTGTACGTTACCACTGTCATATAATTACTGGGGGAGGATGGAAGGATTCAATCAAGGGGAAAAAAAGAGGTGAAAATAGAAGTTGGACAGTACCAACAGCCACTGGTAGGCATGTACACACTCTGACCTTGGAAAAGCTTAATTCTTCAAGTAGAATTTAACAGAGTGAGTAAGCAGGGACAAAAGCTTGAAAGGAGAAAGCTAAATGCTGGGCACCTGGCTGTCAGCACAACCAGAGCAGGAAATCACTTCGTCTGCGTCCTGTCCTAGCTACCCATGGGCTAGCGCTTCTCAAATCAGCCCAGCGAACGGCATTCACCCATCTGCGAGCGTTTGGTTACCACCACCGACGGCAGCAGTACTCTCGAGAGCCGTATTATCCAGGAATAACTCGTGCCGTTACGTGGAACTGAATAATCAACAAGAGAACCGCAGTCGTACTCACTTGCTCCAAATAATTCTTTGTGCACCTCTAACACCACAGCAACTCCGATGTTGTCCTTCGTCATCACTCTGTTTAACATAGCTTCCGAACCCTCAGAGTTAGCCATCGCCACCTGGTTGAACTCCACTGTGTGCTTCTGCACCAGCGTAAATCTGATGAAACAAAGAGAATCGCCTGTCATGTACGGCTCTGGGGAAAGAGACGGGTTCTATCTGCACTTCGGTCTACCATGTCCAAGGAGAGAGCCTGCAGGACAGGGTGAGGCACATTTCTTCTGTCCTCTCGCTTTATAAAAGTAAAACCAGTTCTAAGAAACGTTTCCCCAGTCAGGACAGAGCTCTCGGTCTGGCAGGTGAGATGCTCTCAGGGGAGACGAGATACCTGGGGTTTGGGAAGTGTTTCCTTGCTTCAGCGTAGCACTCTGAGAGCGCTATTCAGAGCAATGCTCAGAGGTTATTGAACCCCCTCAGGAGTGTTCTAGGAAAAAATTAAAGATGAGATGGTAATTAAAGTCTTGGTTTTACTTTGGGCAAAGGCATTATTACGAACTGGTTTCTTTCAGACCACTAGCTACCACTGTTAGTTTTGGGAAATTGGTTTTTCATTCTGTTCCAGCCTTAGGATGCCCAGAAACACCTTGCTTCAGGACAAACTGAAGGCTACCTATCAAAGGAGTTGTGTAGTAAAGAGTATTATTACCCTTCTGTTTTGACCTGTAGGAGCCACAGTGTAATAACCAGTCCTCTATATACCCTTGTTGGTTTCAAGGTCTGAAAAACATCAGTTGTTTGCTTTCACAGACTTCCTCTGTTCAAACCAGGTGGAATTGGTTTTATACGTGATCTGAAATGCATATTTTTGTTTCTGGAAGCAGTGAAAACTCTGAAAGGGAGCTAGGGCTTTGCCAAACTTCCGATCTCCTTACTGAAACCTGTTCTGGGGGGGAATATTCAGAGGGATACTCAGTGTGCTACAACCCGTGAGCAGTTTACATAGATGAGAAGTGTGAATGCCAGCACCTCTCCTCCCTTCCCAAGAGTCTGGTGGTTTTAGTGTAGCAGAACTGTTCGGATCAGGGATTCAATAATGTAATGTTTTCATTCGTAACAGCAGAGAACACTCTATGATCCTCTGGCAGCAATACATCTTCTAATTCCTGAAGATTAAGCCAGCACACCTTACCGATCTTTAATCTTAGAGGGGTGAAACTTCTGTCAAGCAAGGCAAAAATTTTTAGAGAAGCTGAGGTGTTTCTTAGTTCAGCCAAAACATGCGCACAGGAAGCGTGTAAGTTTTTACACATACTAGCTCTCCTGCAACTTGCACGCTTCCCAAGAGACATCTTTGTTCATAGCCTGAAAGGAATGGAAGCCCTCTGTTGCAACAGAGCAGCAGAGGGGAAGGGAGGATGATTCTGTGTAGTGAACTTTATCTTTTTGTTTTATAGCACAGTACTTTGGTTACCATGCACCCTGAGAGAGGAGGAAAGCTTCCAGAGCTGAATCAAGCTGTTTTCAAAAAGCTGCTTCTGCTCCTTACTTTTCAGTTTTGAAGAATATTGCACAGCCATCCACATGCTTTTTCTCCTGCTCAGACATGATTTTGGCACGTGACTTTGGAGAAAAGAATCCATCGTATCCTCGTTCTTTCAAAGCTGGCAGAAAAAGGGTGAAGTATTGCTCTGTTTCCACTTCCTGGAATTGAACACAAATACTTTAGGCTAACAAAGTCAAGTAAACCCTTCCTATCGCTGTACGGCAACTCGGGCCCGCCTTGGTCTGCAGTCAGCAGCTCTCACCAAAGCGAAAAGCTTCTGTTCCTGTCACTTCCTAGATTAACGGCCTGCTGGAAATGGATTTGCCTTCCTGGATATCCTGGATTCCCCCCAAAAGGGGAAGTGACAGGTGTATTTTGAACAGCAATAGATTACGCCCGACGTTTTTGACATTTGAATGCGGATACCATCCTAGGTTAAAACTTGAGAGGTCAACAGGTATCCAGCAACAATTAATATTCAGCTGGGAGAGCTCTTTCGCACGAGGGTCTCTCGCTGTTCTGCAACAACACTTTTTTTTTTGTAGTAACATTTGGTCTCCAAGAGGACTTCAGAGGTTGATCTCTTGAGATTTTCAGACCAAGGTAACTACTCTCTTCCTGTGCAAGATTTTTGCTTGCCAGAACTCACTTAAAAAACCCAAAAGATGAATTTAAAGGGAGAAGCGTTCCAGTGTTCTAAACACTGGCACTAAATTTCTAGTAATGCAGCAGGATACACGTACCAATGACAACGGATATTTAACTTTGACCATGAGAGTCCCCTTGTTTGCCAGTGAGACTATTTTTGAGGCTTTAACTTCTGTACCAAGCAGGAACGGACTAGGAACAGTGGCATTAACACAAGCCAATGCGTAAATGAGGACCTGGCCTCACAGCTTGCATCGGTAACCCCCAGAATTGGGTAGCAAACACGGTGTGTTCAAGGGAGCGTTTCATTCTAAAGGCAAAAGTCAACGTTTTTGGTTTCTGATGAAAAATGCAGTTATTTTCCAGCTACCTGAAGGCTAATGATATCTGCATCACAGTTGACGATTTCTTCCATGATTCCCTTTTTTCTGTACTCCCAATTGAGAGCCCAAGACGGGCAGTAGCCGTAGAGCTGCCGGGTGGCATATTTATCGCACAACACGTTGTAACACATAACTGTGAACGAAGCTGGAAGGAAAGAAAGGGAAAGGTGATCAACCTCTGAAGATTACAAATGCTGAATCTTTTGCTTATTCAAGCCAAACTACCTAATCTTACATGATCTATTCTGCTAAAGAAGCCGTTACTATGTCATGATACCACAGCATCAGAGAGAAACGCTGCTTTAGAACGCTTTGGTTTTAGGCTGATGTCAAAACATTTGTACAATTTTCCTAGCGCCTGTAGAATATTTGTAAATTGTATCAAGTTGTATCTGCGTCTACCAAGTCTAAGGGGGAGAGAGAGGTCTGGGTGAGGGCAGGGAAGAGAAGGAGAAATGACATCATAAATTAGCAAGCACCTAATGCATTATTTGATTGCATTTTTAGGGAAAAAAAAAGAGAGAAGTCAGTATGCAGCTCATCAGATCATTCAACCTGAAACACGCTTCTTTCACATACAAAATCCCCGGCTCCCTTAGGTTCTACACTAATTAAAAAAAGATAGGTAAATGCAGCATCCTAGCACCGTGCCACTGGGAAAAAACTGCTCATATTTGCAGGGAAAGAAGTGAGGTTTTACTGTGCACCTACCCCACGGCTGTATTTTTTAATACTCGTAGTCAAAGAAGATTTCTGCTGTTGTTTCAATTTTATAGCAACAATTGACTGGTTACAATTTCTACCATGAAATACTCACAGCTCGCTCGCCGAACGCTATGCTTTCTAATGACTTCCGAATTCTGCTTCTGCTCAGGAGCTTTGATTTAAAAAATTAAAGCAAAGTCCATAAAGCTCCGCTGAGATACTGGTTTGTAAGGGAATTCGAAACAGAAATGCAGAACTCAATGCAGTGGGAGCTTACAGAACTTCTGGCATTTCCTGTTTCTTCCTGGTTTCTTTTTCTGGTTTGTTGTTCTTTAATATAAAAAAAGCGATAGATGATCTTAACTGCAACGTTAGCCTGCCTAACACACAACTGGGTTGAGTTTTGAAGACTTGACATCTTCACGCTTCTAAAAAGAAATAGTGTAGGGGACTGCCGTGTTTTTCGGGCTGGTTATTAATCTGATCTTATGCAATGAAAATATCAGCCTTTTTCTTCTTTATCCAAGCTCACAGATGCTTTTTGAGGGCTGTATTCAGCATGTGCAGGGGAAGAAGAGCCACCGGAGTTGGAGAGCCCGAAGACATAAATGCTCTTTACTTGCACTTTACCAAAAGCAACAATAGAGGGCATTAAACTGACTTCAGCACCTGGCACTCCCCGGGGTTCCTTGCGGATAGGGACTTCTCCAAGTCTGACCTGAGACAGCCTTGCGCGTGGACACGGCATTTGTACACCGTGATCTTACAGTTGTTCTTATTTCTGAGAAACGGATTTTTGTTCTTATCAAAAAAGTCTTTTGCTTGGGCATCAGTGGCTGGAACAGCTATTAAAAAGCCTAACGTGGAAAAGGGATGGCCGGCATCCCGTTCAAATTACAAAAATGGTATTTACAGCACAGCCCTGTGTTAATTCTACAAATGAGCACAAATTGCTATTTTCAATCTGATCCGTGTAGGGCAGAAGACTTCTCTGAAAATAAAGCCAAAGAAAAGTTTTTCAGCACGTCATTGTGCGAACATAATGAAAAGAACCACAGATCTACCTGAGGGCAGAATTTGGTCTCGCTCTTTTAAAGTAATCCATGGCCTTGGAGGCAGCTGCTCTGGATGAACTAAAAAACAAATAAATTACAACAGTGATTAATTCAGGGTTTACATTTGTAAGCTACAATTTCTAAGTCAAAATGATGACTGAACAATAACGTTCCATACTGTGCTTTGCAACCCCAACTCCCCAAGACTTTTTATGCTCCAGGGAAGGCAAAATCATTTAAATGGCTAGCAAGAGCAAACCTGTCAGCTGTAAGATTCACGACTTTTTGTCTCTTGCTCCCAAATCTAGGAGCACCGCTGAAATACTCCCGCCCCTTGAATATACCGCTGAAGAAGGAGAATTAAATCCTGCGGAGTTCAGACATCCTAAACTCCCCGTCTCCAAGAACCTCACCCTACATCCGTCATTCCTGCAGTGGTTTTAACAAGGCATCGAGTGGCAAAACAGAATGTTCAGTTACACAACCACGAAGCAGGATTTAAGGCAGGTACTGGATATTCTTAATCATTCTGGTATTTCCAGATCTTAATTTGACATTCTGCTTGCATATGGATTATAATTTCTAGCAGAAAGTATCAAAACGGCTTCAGCAAGGAAGACTTTGCACTTTGTGGGTAACTGAAGGGTTTCAAACAGAACAGTGGGAACAACCGGCTGTAACGTGGTAACATGGGAAAAGCTTAAACAATATCTGTCAACTTCTTCCACTGAGCGCTATTGCGCTTTTGTGTGTACGACCGGAACCACTCGACAAAAACGCAGAAGCAGTTAGAAAACACTCTCCCTTCAGTGGTTCAGAGTCTTGTTTTAGAGGCAAATACTGTCAGAAATGCATGCTTTTAAACCACTTCTGTCAATCAGAGTTGTAGGGCTGTCACCTGCTAGATTGTCAAGCATGTAGTTCAGTAGCTTTCGAGTTCCGTCGGGATCCTGGTAGAGGCTGAGAATATCTTGTGATAAAGGATTGCCTGCCAACAGCATAAAACAACAACTGGGTGATTAGCTGCCTGACTTTCTTGAGGCTTTCCAACCAAAGAAAATCTCCCATAATGAGTACGGACAAATTGACTCAGAAGATATTTAGGTTGCTTAACTTGGAACTGTAGAACAGCGCAGTAACAGAGCTACAGAAATAGCACACATCGACTTTCTTCCTTCTACTCACCTCAATCAATAATACAGCAGGTTAAAGGGTTTATTTACCTATCTACAGATTTGAGATAGGCTCGTAAGGAAGTTTAATAGAATTAAAAAAGAAAAGCATTGTCTTCCAAACCGGCCGGTCATTTTTGTGACAAGCGTAATATCTCTAATAAAAGGTAAGAAAACGCTGAGGTAATACACAGAGTCTCTGAGCTCAGCCCCCTCAGTAATTCAAGAGTACTCCCAGGAATATTTAACTGTAAAGAACTCACTCACCTTTCAAACCTAGGGTCTGTAGCTGGAAGAGCCGTCCAAGTTCATAAGGCAAAACCCGTAACAGATTGTTATTTAAAAGCAATTCCCTGCAGCAAATGCAAAAACATTTTTGATGAGTATCGCTTCAGAAGAAAAACTCTTAAAGCGCTATATGCCGCTCAGCTTCAAAGATGACACTTTTCACCCTTCTGTATTACGGAAAGATATGCCAATCTTCCCATTTCAAAGCACGATCAAAACACTTTCATTAGGAAAAACAAAAAAAGCCACAAAACCCCCAAACCCCAAAATTAAATCAGGGAGAATTTAAATAGCAAGCAATCACCAAGTCTCAAAGAGTGTTTCAGAGCAGAAGACTAGATAGCTTACAGACATGTATCTGCAGAGATCAGAAAAGAAGGGTAAGGAACCCAAAAGTCATTATTAGAACTGAAGCTTTGCTCCAACTTTGAATTTTTTTCAGAACGGTTTTAAATACAAGAACAGAAAGCAAAGTAAGATTCTCGTTCCCAATCCCAGAATATGGATTTTTGGGAAGTTAGCGGAGTAATTTCTCTCACCTGAGAGATACCATGTTTCCTAGTTCTGCTGGTAAACTTCTGAGTTTGTTGGATGATAGATCCAGGTAAACCAGATTATGAAGCTTGGCAATATCAGGTGGAATGCGAGTAAGATTATTGTCATTGAGGTGCAGAGCAGTCAAGTGCGTCAGCGACCAAAGGGACGTACTTAAGCTCCGCACTCTACCTAAAAAAGAAGAGCAAAGAACCACCTCTTCAGCCAGGTTCGCACTCTCCAACCATCAGATACAAGCTATGGGGGATGTCAAAATATGGGACTTCTCGTGTGGAAACCCTGGCACTTCAGTGGGACGCTCAGTGACGTTCGCAGAAGATACCTTCGTGTATCTTTTCTACAAGCAGACTTTAAATAATTATCTAACCCTCCCAGTTAAAAGGACAGAGACAGAGGGACAGTTCTAAGGAAGTGGATGCGCTACCCAAAAACTCACGTCCAATCTGCGTTGGTGTTTGAAATCGACTGGGCTGAACGTGAGCCAGCCAAGCTCGAAGGTAATCTGCTAAGTCAGTGACTCCTCCTCCCCCCACTCGGAAAAACCGCTTCCACTGCAGATCTGAAAGCATCTGGTGCGATGCTGGGGCACCAACAACTCCACCGAATCAAAACCCAAAACCAAATCTACTCACCCGAGATCTCTAATTCAGCCCAGTGCGACTTCTTCCCGTTGGCTACCTCTTCTGCTGACATGATGGTGTAAATTCTGCGAGGATCCGGAGGATCATATTTTTCCTTTGGCATCCCTGTTAGTCTGAAAGACCATCACAACCATTATCACCCACCACTCGACAACGTGTCTCCATTTCTAGACCATCTTCCCCAGCGACCCTCGCAAAAAGACGCATCCTGGAGTTTATGTACAATAAAGACCACGCCGACGCCAGCCCAACCGCTCCCAGCGCACGGAGTTAAGCAGGTGCTTCGCAGAATACGGGCCCGTGATGGCAAAGGGCGTTTCTTCCTACGAAGCTGGGTTTTCTGTGGTCATCCACAGCACCACCTTGTACTGCCTCGCTGCAGGCTTTCTGGATTTCCTAGTTTATCCCCCAGACCGAAACGTAACCTACATCATCGCTGCATTACTTGCTGTGCACAGAACCTGTGGACGAGATGACAGCGTTCCACCCAGGGAACCAACCATTGAAGAGAAGGCTCTTCTCTTGGCTTTTACAGCAATTATTTTCAACATACAAAGTCCTACTTTTGCACTCCACTTACACAAGACTTGAAATTGCAGTCTGAAGGGGAATTGGCTCAATTTTTCCATTACCTCTCTAGGTTTTCTGTGTTGTGCTTTTTCCTGCTCAGTATCAGTCAAGACTTTTTTACTGCTAATGGCCTAGGAGACATAAACCGAGCTCAGGTAAAGTTCTCATTAGCTGTTCCTGTGCATACAGGGCTTCAGCCCAGTCCAAAACACTACATTGATAGACTCAGGCGCACGCACAAATGCAACCAGTCTGATTTTCCAGACTTTGGTAAGAAGAGAGCTCCGATGTCCTGTTTAAAAACCGTAACTTTCCAGGTGACGCAGGGAGAAGTTTCCCTCCGTGCCCCCCCAAAGTGTTGCGCTAAGAAAGCCTGGCAGGGGAAGAGAGGGGTTGTTTGGTTTAGAAACATACGGTTACCTGGATTTGCTGTTCACTTGTCTTTTCCTCCCCAGGCACACGACATAGACAAACCTTGATTTTATACAAATCCAAAGCAGCTGGTCTACAGGATGCATTTTTTCCCTCATAGATATGTCTCTACTACAACTGGCTGCCGCGATAGCTGCGAAGCTCTGAAAGCAGCTATAGTGTGTTTGGTTTGCTGAACTGACAAGACAGAAAACTATGAAGAATTTGAGGAAACTCAGCTTTTTTTTTTTTCCAGCTAGTCCAACTAAACAAAGATCACACGTCCCCTTTAGACGAGCTTTAAGTGCTCCAGTTTTTTCGAGCTGATGCAAATAGCCAAAACATCGTTCCGGATTGCACAGGAACAGGAGTTGTCAGGGCTGCCCCCTGCGAAGGGTCACAGTTACAGGTCTCGAATCGGAATCACAGACTGGTTTGGGTTGGAAGGGACCACAAGGATCATCTAGTTCCAACCTCCTGCCACAGGCAGGAACACCGCCCACCAGCCCAGGCTGCCCAAAGCCCCATCCAGCCTGGCCTTGGACACTGCCAGGGAGCCAGGGGCAGCCACAGCTTCTCGGGGCACCCTGTGCCAGGGCCTCAGCACCCTCCCAGGGAAGGATTTCTTTCTGATATCTAATCCAAATCTCCCCTCCTTCAGCTTAATGCCATTACCCCTTGTCACTCCATGGCCTTGTAACCAGTCCCCCTACAGCTTTCCTGCAGCCCCTGCAGGCACTGGGAGGCCGCAGTTAGGGCTCCCCGCAGCCTTCTCTTCTCCAGGCTGAACAAGCCCAGCTCCCTCAGCCTGTCCTCGCAGCAGAGGGGCTCCAGCCCTCGCAGCATCTCCGGGGCCTCCTGTGAACTTGCTCCAGCAGCTCCATGTCTTTCCTGTGCTGGGGCCCCCCGAGCTGGAGGCAGCACTGCAGGGGGGTCTCAGCAGAGCGGGGCAGAGGGGCAGAATCCCCTCCCTGGCCCTGCTGCCCACACTGGTTTGGATGCAGCCCAGGACACGGGGGGCTTTCTGGGCTGCCAGCGCACGCTGCCGGCTCATGGGGAGCTTTTCACCAACCAGCACCCCCAAGTCCTTCTCCTCGGGGCTGCTCTCAATCCATTCTCCGCTCAGCCTGTAGCTGTGCTTGGGATTGCACCAACCCATGTGCAGGACCTTGCCCTTGGCCTTGTTGAACTTCATGCAGTTCACATGAAGTCTGGTGCTTCCTTCCCCGATGAACATCCAAGGGAATTCCATTCACGCTGAACTGTGGCTCCCTGTTACGAGCGCAGGGGAGGTGCAAGCCCCACATCTAAGCACAGCCAACTTCTATTTACAGGTGAAGTCATATGGTGAGGAAAGCTACAGGGTGAGAGGATTCTGCGCTCATGCTGTTCAGCTGCAGCAATTCAGTTTGGGGCGACGAATGAAACCGAGTACTTAAGGACATGGCCTAATCATGGACCCATGATTAGACCTGAAATCCTTCGATCCTTGTTTCAGAACCCCAAAATCAGGAACAGTACTTCCTGACACAATCAGAGTTACAGGCGATGCTTCAGGAGTGCTAAATCTCTGGTGCTTGGTTTTTGCAGGATTTATCTTCGCTGTTAAACATGTGCATGTGCACAAGCAGGGAGCAGCCCCAGCCCTGCGAACAGATTCCTCGCAGCCCCTGCCAAGCGCCACAAGAGCCCAATTTCACCTTTTCTCCCGGGCATCCTTGCTCTTAGATGTGTACGGAACTAATCCACATTTCAGCGAGTCTCGACACGGTTCGTCCCAGACTTTGCCAGACCCCTGGAACGGAGCAGAGACATCCAGTAGAGCTGGGAACTGCTGCTGAGACCAAGGGGACCAAGACCCGAGCGCTGGGGGAGCCTGCAGTCCCTGGCAGCTGTGGAAAGCAGGTCCCTGTCCCAGTGCCTGCGAGGAAACACATCGCAACGCTACGGCACTTTGCATTGAAGCCTAATTACCTCGAGTAGCACCACGCGTAGCATCTAGCCTACTATCCAATACGAATTTTACACGATATACCCCTGAATCAAGACCAGAGTCCTAGTGTTTCAGACATGGCCTTAGTGGAGCGAGTCTGTCCGTGTCAAAAAGCAGCGAGTTTTGCAGCAAGTAAAGCTGTCACATCGCTGTCTGTGATTACCTGCAATGATCCTTCAATAGAAAATGAGATTTCATTACCTAGCAATATTTACTTCATCTGCAAGGCATACTGCAGATTAGAAGGGGGGAACCTAAAAGCTGGGTGGTGGAAATCAAGCAGAATACCAACAAAGGATTAAGGGTTAATGGCAGAAGGGAGTTTTTGGGATCTTTAAGTCTTAATCATCCAACTTTTCAGCTGACCCAGGATGGGTCTTCACTTTGCTTTTTAATCTGTCATATCTTAAAACGATCAGTACTTCTACCACACCTGGACCTAGGACACTGCAAACTTTGCTGTCCGGTTCTCAGCAGCAGCATTTGGGTGGGTGCTCTGTGAAACACGCTGAGCTCACGGGGTCTTCGCGCTCTTGTTTTCTACAGCATGGTATTATAGTAATATCAGACCTGGGCAGATTTAAATTTCAGTTTCTGCTTACTGAAACTCCTCCCTGCCCTGCATACTGCTGGCAAAAGCTCTGGCCACCGTTGCTTCCTACGGGCTTCTCAAGGTGCATTTCCAGCTAAAAAAGCAAGCGGGAAAGTACGTGTATTTCTGCTCGCCGTTTCATCACGGCCCAGACACGGATGGCTAACAGCTCAGGAAGCCTCAGGCCAGCCAGGGGTCCTTGCTCTCACACACACATTGACTCAAAGTCTCCAAGCAGCAGTGGTCTTCTCCAGTCGCTGAGCATCCTGGCTGGAAAGCGAGCGCGGGGTTTGCTGTTCCCGCTGCCAGGCCCCAGCAGCTTGGCTCCTTGCAACGAGGGAGAAGTTGGACAAAGATATGTCTCTTTGGCCTGGTATATCCCAAGGCCTGCTGATGAAGTCTTTAAAACCGCGGCGGTTAGACCATCCGAGTCACCCCGTACTCATCCATACCTGCCACAGGCCAGGAGATGACCACTGACCGGGTGACACCATCAAAAAGCTCGAGGATTACAGTTTCCTCCTTGGCAGGGAATCCAATTAAATTATGTTGAAATATTGCTCGTTATGAGAAGTGCTCTGCTAATTTAAAGCAATTTGTGGCAGTCAGAGGCCGTCCAATGAAACGAGCCCCGAACTGCGAGTCAAACGACACGCACATTTTTTCAGATATTAGTCACTTTAATGTTATTTTGAAAGAGTAGTGAGTCAAACGAGCATCACTCTAATTTCCACAGTTACAGAAAAGGGAAAACAAACCTAAATCAAATATTTTTTTTATTCTTCTGCGTAACAGCAACATTGAGCAAGACTTGAAAGCCACCAGATGTATTTTTTTCAAGGAAAAATGAATTCTGCCTGGGTTCCCAACTCCTGCCGGTCCCCCTCTCTGCTTATTCTGGAAATAAACCAGTATCCAAAAATCCCAACCCAAACCGGGTCAGTTTTCAGGGAGCTGCACCAAGCTCCCTGAATCAGTTAGCCCCACAATCGGATGCGTATTAGTGCTGTCGCAAGGAACAAAGCAGGAAGACTGAGTTCAGAACTGAAGCAGCACTGATTTCGGTCAGCTTGAGCTGTTTTGGAGTTGCACCCTGCAGGTTCAAGCAAAGCCTTTGCTAAAGTTCAGCTACCACAGGTGTGACAGGAGCAGAATATCTGCACTCAGCTTCTTGGCTTTCTAAGCAGGACCCAAAAAAAATAATATTGCCAGCTTTTCTTCTAAAAACTTCCCTTGGAAAACTTTTTAAGCTACTAAAACTCACTCTCCACTACAAATCTAACCTTGTAAACTTAAATAGTACGACCCTGGTATTGTGTAAATTAAAGAAAACATGAATTTGAGAACATCAGTGTATTAGTAAGAACAATAGAGTGGAGAGTATCCAAAGGAAGGCAACAAAGGTGGTGAAGGGTCCAGAGGGGCGGGCGTCTGAGGAGAGGCTGAAGGCCCTGGGCTTGTTCAGCCTGGAGAAGAGGAGGCTGAGGGCAGAGCTCATGGGGCCTCCAGCTCCCTCCCGAGGGGGAGCCAAGGGGCAGGCGCTGATCTCCTCCCTCTGGGGCCCAGCGACAGAACCCCAGGGAACGGCCTGGAGCTGCCCCAGGGGAGGGTTAGGGTGGAGATGAGGAGAAGGTTCTTCCCCCAGAGGGTGGTGGGGCCCTGGCACAGGCTCCCCAGGGCAGTGGTCAGCGCCCCGAGCTGGGCTGAGTTCAAGCAGCGTCTGGCCAACGCTCTCAGCCATCTGCTGTGATGGGGCTGGGCCTGTGTGGGGCCAGGGGTTGGGCTGGTGGGCCGGGGGGGGCCCTTCCAAATCGGGATATTCTATGATTCTGTGATTCTATGAATAATATTTAGGCTCTGAACAAATTTTGAAATCTGGGGCTTCCTAACAATGACATGTTTATGCGATAATTCTTTGGCTACAAGTCCATCCTCAAAAACCTAGAGATGGCTGTGATAGCAGGGTTGCTCAGCTGAAGCCCTAAGCATGGTCCCAGGTGAACTTCAGCAGCTCTAGCTCAGCTGTATATAAAAAGGGGCTCTGGGGGAGGTTATTTGGTTTGGAAGTGCTGCAAGTTGTGTGTCTGTGGCTGGTTTTTTTGCACTCCTGGTTTTATGTGCTGTTGTATTTGTTGGTTTTTGTGTGTGGGGCACGCTGGCTACCACTTAAAGCCAAAAAGAAGGATTAATGTAACAGTATAGAAGGTGTCAAGAGTGGTGAAGAAGGCAGTTTTGAGTTCTCAGGCTGCCCCACAGGCTTTTACTCTGCAGATGCATTTTTTGGGCAACAAACAGGAGCTTCTGTGCACTTGGAGTTTCAGACAATCAGGTAATAACAGAAAAGAGCACTGCTCTTCTGTGCTTAACTGTCCAAGTTCTTCTCAAGTTATACAGGTGTGAAGCATATGAGATAGGGAGGATAGAGCTAGCAGTATGAAATACAAAATGTGATTTATTTTTTTTTTTCTTAGGGAGAAGTTGAAGGCAGCCCTACAAATTGCATCAACACAACAAGAGAAAAAAAGGAAACTATGCTAGGGACTAAGCCATTTCTTAACTCATAGTGGTTTGGGGTTTTTTTTGTATGGGTGGGGGAAATTAACAGCAGCTGCAGACACAGAAAATCTCTTCCATCACACAGCACACCCAAACACACTAGAGCAGCTCAGGGTCGCTGTAAGAGATGAGCTGTATCGCTCTCATTTTTATTAAAGTCAGGTGCCTTCTTCTGAAGGCAAATATCCCCCATCAAGTGGAAGGATTAATGTATGTTTGAGCAGAAAGCCTGCTCAAAGCTGTCCAGATTATTTGGCATCTATGTTGCAGGAGGACTTTGAAGCCAGGTAGGTCAAAGTCCCTTAGAGCTATGTGCTGCTGCAAAGTAATGACCAGTCCCTTCCCCAGAGAGGTTGGAAGGTGCATTCCTTAAATTACAGTGACTATAATGTGCTGTTCCATTTAAGTTCTTTGATACCTCAATGCATAAATGAATTGCCTGTTTCTAACGACGAAGCAAATTGAAAAGAGCTGCAGCTCCATCTCGTTTCAGCCCTGTGTTCGGGGATGTGTTGGCACAACTCAAAGTCCTCGCCTCCAGCAGGGTGACATTCTTTGGGTTGGGTTTTTTTTTTTTTTTCTTCAGTCTCTGTATATAGATGAGTCAAACTCGTTTTGAAAAATATCCAGCAAACGGCCCTGAATCATTCCTCCTTCCTCTGCGCAGTAACAGCTTACCGTCCATTCACTTCCATATGGCCATTCCTCCCAGGAATTAAAAATCCTGCTGGCTGACGAGGCCGGAGCGTGTGCGTGCGTGTGTATACACACAGGCAGGTGTTACTTAAGGCTGGAAAGTTGGACCGCAAGCTGGAAAACAGAGCCATTTTAATCTATATTTTGTAAACAGGACTAAATGGTTGCGAAGGGAGGGGAGGAAGGCTACTCGTGTGTAATAAGCGTGTTCTGGCTTTATATGAGTGTATGATAAGAGTCTCCCCGTTTTGGCTTCCCAAAGGAGAAGAGGGAGTACAGCTGATACCCACAAATAGAAAAACTGGCTTAGAGTACTCTGAGGGGGGGATGAAGATCAATAAAATGAAGTGATTCTTTAAGGGGATTCAAGACAAAACTGCTAATACTAGGATACATGTGTTAGCTTAAGGTAAACTACTTAGTATATCAGTATATAGAGTATCTCGTGTATATATACTAGCAAGAAAACATGCATGGGGGATTCTGACAGTCTTTTGCTTGGATCTGATCTGAGTTTTCTTCGTCGTGCTTTCCTGCAGGAACATGTCCAACCATGTCTGCATACAGCGTCTCTACCAAGAGTTCAACGAGCACCACGTGTCTGCCAACAAAGGTACTGTCTCTTTTCAGTTTCTCATTCCAAGTAACCTGACTGGGACTAGCGATTGTCAGTGAAACAAAAATGCCTCACCACGTTTTTTTATTAAAAAGAGAAAATAAGTGTTTTGTCAGTGTCATTTTCCAACAGTGAGATTTCAAATGATCTTTGAGGAAAGTACAATCAAAGCACATAAATAGGGACTACTCAGATACGAGTAAGTATCCTACCGACAGGAGGATAGTTAAACAGTAAGTAGAAATAAATCGCAAGGCAAAAGATGGAATTTGAAGTGAATATTAAATCTAAGGAACAACAATTACCATTTCAAGCTTAGCACCATGGAGCTAGCAACAAACGATGAAGTCCGCCGGTACAAATGAAAAAAATCTTTTCTTTTATAAATCTGTAAGCAGATGTATTTCTATTCCTATGATCCACGCAAGCAAATTGTTTCTCACGAGAAGGCGCACTGGCTCTGCTGTGCAGAGGGCTCCTCTATGCGAACTCAGTAGGACTATTCATGGCTACTCACAATTGCTTCTGTAGCAGAAAGAGTCCAAAAACACATAGCTAGAACTGTGGAAATGGAGAGCATTAAAGGTCATTTACTGGTATCTCCTTTCAAGCCTGTAGCAACAGTAACTCTGCCTCCATGGTAACCTGTAGACAGGGCCTCAGCCTGGTTTCCCTTTTTTTTCTTAAAAAATAATCTGCACTCCAAGTGGGAAAGTAAGAGATGTAGGACCTTGCTTCTGTAATGCTGTTAGAAATTACATCAGCTTGTACTCTTCTCATTTGCTAATGCATTTAAAAATACAGCAAGGTAATATGGGGATTTTCCTGAACCACATCAGTCGTGCCTCTAAAACCAAACCTGCTTTAGTAAGACATCTTTGTTATTCTTAGATTCAGTACTTAAATGCCTTAACTTGAAACTTTTAGGGAGTCTTCACGCATATTGCAAACTGAGTGTTTTAATAAAATTGCCACCTCTTCTACATGATCAAGATAAATATTAGATGTTGAAACTATTTCAAGAAAATAAGTTTGAAACGTCATTTTCACAGTCCTTCCTCGAACCTACCACAAGGCAGATCTCCTTCAAGGCCTAGAGCTTTGTGTTGCAACTGATGTAGGGAAAGGAGGCTGAAGTGGAAAGACCTAAGTGGCGGGATCTCCATGCTGATGCTTGGAGGATGAGAAGCTGTTCCTCTGAGCTGTCAGGAGGCACGTTTGTGCTGAGAAGCTGAAGCGAACAGACTCTGACTACTGTAATTTTACCAAGGGAAACTCTCAGCATCACCCAGGCAGGAGGCAACTGCACGCAGGATTTTGGACTTGCACTGACCCGCTCCAGCTAGCGAAGCCAGAAGTGTGGTGAAAAGGACGTTGTCAACAACAAGCACAGCAACAATACAATGGGATTTGTCCAAACCTCCCTCTAGTTTTTATTGCATGTGGTACTTAGATCAGGCTCAGCAAGAGGAGGCTATTTCAGTTTCACAGAAAATCTCCTCTTTGCTCATTAGTGAGCTCTTCATCGTGTGAGAGGTGGGGTGGTTCATAGGGATCTGTGAGAGGCTGTTGTACCAAAGAAGTGTTTTCAGGGATTGAAAACACCGTCACTGTTACCTTAACTACAAGCTGTTACCTTAACTACACAGCCTTCTTCCTCTCCAGTAAGGAATTGCTTATGCCTGGCACCGGTTAGGGTACCGGCTCGGCTCACGCGGAGCTGCTCGTGTGCTGTCGGGCCCCTGTAGGCAAGCAAAACAACATGTACGACTGTGGCAACGTTCGGCAACCACATCCTGCGAGGCTGCTCTCCTCCTCTGCCTGTCTTCGCATATGATGCGAGCCAAGCACAGGGAAATTCAAGTTGGGGCGGGAATAGTGAAACACAAGAGGTAACCGAGAACCCGCAGCGGATAGTAAATTCAGTGAGATCCCAGGGGGCTTCGTGTTATCACTTCAACACAGACTGTAAAAGCCCAGAGAAGTCATAGAAGCCAACCCTGGAGGGAAAAAAAAAAAGGCAGCAAAAGCCAAGGGGAGGAGTGGGAAGGGAGGGAACGGGCTGTATTTGATTAATTCTAGAGCCAACTGGCACTCACTTGATGGAAATGCTAATTGTCCTACTGACATACACCCACTAGTTATTTCCCCCTGTTCCCTCATCTCCTCTAAACGAAGTATAGGGCCTTTTCTTACATCACAGGTAACGCAAGAATATCCAGGTTTCCACCCTTCCTCTTCCTCTGTCACACCTCCACTTAGAAGAACAGCTGAACCATTTACTGCATGGAAATAATACGTAGCATTATGCAGTTGTTTTTAATTTCCGTGCTTTTTTAATGTGTCAGTCCTTACTCCAGAAAAACAGTTTCTGCTCTGTTTGAAATAATCTGTTACCTCTCGTTGTGTATGTGACAACTCTTGAAGATCTGCATCAAGTCATAGGGTAATACCTCCCTTTGTAGACGCCTTCTACGCTTGTAGGTAGCTCCTCAAATGCAAAGCTCTGCTTAACAGAAATGTATACAAGGGGTCTATTATAGGACAAGAAGAGGTTCAACAGACAGCCTGTAAATAAACCTAATCAGGAGGCCCCAAAGGGGTGGTTTAAATAGTACATTTATTTACACTAGTTCAAAGAAATGACCCATTTGCAATGCTGCCCCATCCCCTGGAGAGCGCTGATCTTTTAATGAGATACAGGACGGAGTGGCTTAAAGGATTAAGAACTGAAGTCCTCGGGAGTCTGGGCAAGAAAGCGGCCAGTGCCAGAGCAGCAGCAAGTATCGAGACAAAACACTGTCCTGGGTGGTGGGCACAGAACAGCAGCCGTGCGTGGCCGCAACTTAAAGCAGGAGCTTTTCCTAGTACGGGTTTGACAGCGATAGGACCGGGGAGACAGAAAACTCTCAACAGCAAGAACTGAGTAAGCTTCAAGTGAGGTGGCACGCGAGCATCCCTCCGAGCCTCTAGGGAAATAGCTGTTTTACTGGCAAGCCTAATCCGACAGCTCAGCTCGTTCAGTCACTCGCTTAGAAGTGATATAGACCCTGTTCAGGTTGCCCCGAGCCAGCACCTTGTCTCATTCAACTCCTCAGGATCAATAACTGGAGAGAAGTCAAGCTATCGACCTGTTTTTTGAGCAAAACTACACCAGAATTATTAATTCACGCGCACCACTGCAGCAACTTGGAAGCGGTCTTCTCAATGAACACTTCTTCCTTTCTTTAGAGTACAATTCGAATCATCAATAACCTTTCATCCTTGAAAGAAAAGTTTGTGCTGGGAGAAAAGAACGAATGAGATGATTTCTGCAGCTACGATGTTATCTCGCCCTCTAAGCGGTAGGCTGCCAGCACTTGAACAAAATAAGCAAAGCCCAGAAACCCTTCAGCTACTCTTCCTATATGATAGAAAGATAAGAGCCAGCTTATTGCTCACAATCTGTTCTTTGCAGCAATAATTAACAGCAGGGAAATCTGCCACCACAAAACTTACTTCGGATAGCTTTAAAGGCCTGCCCTGTTGAACTACAGGTTGATTTGGATGAGTCAAAGCTCAAGATTTTAAAAGAAAGTGCGTGTGTGGGGAGTACACACCAATAGTGGAAACTGTTTTGCAATGGCTGGCACAACAAATTAGCCTTTTCGTTGCAACAGGCCACAGGATGCTGCACTAGTGCTCGAAGTAGGCTCGGATGCTCAGAAGAGGAGAAGAAAGAAAAGGGATTGCTTTAAAATAAAGCAGTTTGTAGATCTAAACCCCTCTCTTGGTAGGGTATATTTAAATATACTTTTCTGCTTTAATCAGCGAAGTAAAAATGCTTGTCTAGCAGCCTGAGAAAAACTTATTGTTTGGGTATCAAAAGGTAGTTCAGCTGCTTCTGTATGGTGAGTATCCAAATCTTTCCAGGGTGCATTTACACCATGCTTATGCTTCCAAATACTAGTTTTAGTTTCAAAATCAATGTTGACAAGTAACATATACTCTTCTAGCTTCGGTCCAGCAAGGTGGAAAATGGGAAACAACAATAGCCCAAGACAATATCTGCGGGGAGCAGGAAATTCAGCTCTAACGGCAAAGTGAGATTATCTGGAGGTTCAACTATGAGCATCTATGAAATCTGACTGCAACAAGACACACAAGAGCTGTGACCTCCAGGGGGTCAAGACACTACCCCGTGCAGGAGGTATCCTGCTCTCTAAACCAGAACGATCACTGGGAATGTTTAGTTTGTCAGAGGGAAGTAGGCCATACGGGACCAAACCCTGAGGTGTATGTTAGCTGGCAGGGGGCACGGCCGAGCGCTGACATGAATTGCGCTCGTTCCTCTGCCAGAAGCTCGGTGGAACTTGGGTGGGCTCCTCTGTTCAGCCACTCGAAGGGATTTCATCTGAAGAGTGTGCATTATCGAACCAGGGAATACTTTTGGCAATTTTTGGCAAAGTTCTCACGCTGCTGAGTTTTCTGTTAGCTCTTAATATGCTAGCATGTGAGAAGTTAATTCAAGAGTTCCCTAACGTGTGCTTGCAAAGGCTTCCTCGTGGTCCCCTCTGCTCCCGTCATGCTGAGTTTTGGTGACAGCCCCTTGCTGCGGATTCGGAGTTACGCAAGCCAGCGGGCACCATCGGACAGCCGCAGCCCTGGCGTTCGCTTTCAAGGCACTGAGGTGCTAGGAGGTCCAAGTATTCACGACGCTAAGTACTGTGTAACCCTGCAAAGAAGATAATGATCTCTGATGGAAGTTGAAGAGGAGAAATACAGTCGGAAGCCCCAGTCCTACCAAGTGTTGCTCAGCGCCGGGTAGCACGCACGCTGCTGCTTTACAGAAACGGAGCCTGAAGGAAAAGCACAGTCCACGGTGGGTATGCGGAAGAGGCAGGTACGGAGTCAGGAATGCTGTAGCATTGTTGACAGCTTGAGGTTTTTAAACCATGTAATTTTCCAAGTAGAAAATACTTCTGAGTTATACTCATCTCCCTGCATACATGTGCAGGGTTGTTTTGTCCATACCTGCAGCTGCCACAAAATAAATGGCCATCAGTTGACCATCAAGTGACACTAGCTTTACATGCATGGGGAGCTTTGTTTGGCAGCACCTAGGGGTTACTATAGCAGGCAGAACTTCATCTTGCAGTTCATCACAGGACTAGTCACTGTGCAGTCTTCGAGTCAAACCATACACCAAAAAATACATCAAAGGATGAAACGGATATCCTAAGGTCACAGCCTCACCCAGGCTTGCTACAGAAGTGTGCAAAAAGGCTATATAACTTCGTAATCCCAGACACTTCAAAGAGATTTTAGTGCTGTAAAAAATCTAAGCCTCCTATTCTATCCACAGGTTTCAAATACTTAATATACATGCTTCTCATCCGTTCAAAATATTCATCTATCTGATGACCTCCCCTCCTTCACATTCTTTCACTCCAGACGGAAGAGGATCACTGCGCAGGTACAAAAACACACTGAAAACGGCATGAACAACCAGACTGAACGACAGTCCCAGTGGCTGGAGGAAAAAATGCAAGCCAAGGGCCATCTGACAGTCCGAACTCTTCCTGGCCCTTGTGACCATATTCTAGTATGTGAGAAATTGTCTGGCCCCGTTTTCCTTTTGCTTTCTTAACTTCCCAAAACAAGAAGGAATTAGAGGAAAGGCGTTCACAAGTGGAAATTTCAGCTGGGTGGATAACTCATCCTGTGCTAGCTCTCTCCCACTGCCAGGGCTAGTTGTAAATTCATGTAACAGAATAAATATAAATTGAATTTTAGGGTACAGAGGAAGCAGTAACAAGCTTTCTGGAACTACATTCAGCACTGCCCTAATTGGCCTTTCCCCCCTGCAAGTTCCAGGAGTCTAAAAAAAAAAAAAAATATGCAAAGAGGACTTTTCTGCTCTGCTGTTTGTAAAACACAGGATGGTAATACCCAGCTAAGCATGCAAAGTATGTTTTCTGCTTTCCCCCTTTCTCAGTATTTCTGCAAGTATCACATGCGGGGGGGGAAGCACAGCTTAAAATCTGCAGAAGGAAGTCTTCCTCACCACATTTCTCTCTCCACATACTTAAAGCCAAGCTTTCAGAGAGAGCCTTTAGATTGATTTCTTAGGAAGAAAAAAAAGCAAAACTAATTTGTGATTAGAAGGCGCAAAGATGTTCAGTCAAATGGAAGCATTCCTGAAAAGCGAGGGGAAAACTACACAATCAATTCATTCAGCTGCCCTACAGGGTAAACAGCAAACTTGAGCACAGTCTACAAATCCTGACTATTATTAACAGCTTGACCAAAAGCGGATGTTTTTTTGTAGTTATCTCTGTACTTGTGAAATCTGATGAACTAGAAAAATATGTTGGACAGACCCTGACACAGAATCAGAGGACAAAGAGAAGAGGGAGTTACTCAGTACTACTGTTCCCAATGTGAGGTTTCGGTCCCTCGCTCAGAGATGAAACTCGCTAAAAACGGTTCTTTCAGCTGGTACTGAATACTCTAAGAAACGAAAACAAGAGGCTTTCTGGGTTTCAGGTCTACCCAAAAAGGTGTACGCCTTAGCACTCACAAAACCTCGCCCATAAAAAACCTCCTTTTCAAAATGATCTGTCAGTAAGGCCAGTTTCTCGAGTTGACAAAATGTCTTAAGAAAACCAAAGCCATTTTTTTACGGGAGGAAAGTTTTCTTTTCAGTACCAGGACCCCATGAGGCCAAGGCTACGTATACCTTGTGTCTGCAGCTGCGAGCCACGGCAGAAGGCAGTGCGCTTTTCCTGAGACCACCTTCTCCCCACCTGCCCCAAAAGCTGACAACAAAACCTCCCTCCGCAGCAACCCAAGGCTCAACGTTACTCTCTCTTCTGCAGCTTGCAGAGCTGCCCCAGCCTACGAATATTTTTTGCCTTTAAAAAGCATTTAAGATAGTTTAATTGTTTTTTGGGGTTTTTTTTTTTGTTTCAGGTGATTGTAAGTAGGAGAGCAGGGAGCTGTGGACTTGCAGTAGTAGTTGTGGAAGAATTGGCAGCCAGGATAAAGGGCCCTTACTGGGGAGCTGTACTTTGTGTTCCCCTTTTCTGTCGGAGACCACAGGTGGGTGCAGAACTCGGGAAGGGCAAAGGGCCCCGGGCTCTTCGGAGGAGTGATGCCTCCAGTGGTTTCCCAGCCATAAAAATTCCTGCTGCTCCTAGCTGAGGGTACAATTGGTTTTCTTTTACGCATGGTTTAGGGTAAGGAATAATCCTGATTCACATCAGCAGGAATGATGGCAGGGTACTCAGAAGGATTAGTCAGTTGGTGTCTGTAAATAGTCAAAGATTTACCAATCCTCAAGCTGCAAATCGGGGGGGAACCCAAAACTAAAAACCTTTCAGAAGATCCATCACTCCATAAACTCAGACAGCATATGCCCCCTCCTGAGGGCTGTCATCTTCATTCCTAGACTTCTCGCTCCAGCGGACTTACTTGAACTGGAGCCAGGCAGCAGTTTGATCCCGAGATTGCTATTTTGGACACGGCCACCATTACCTATCAGAGTCACACAAGCCTCAGCTTGCCTTCCGCTGCGAGGCAATGAGCTCAAACCCCTCCTCTTCCTCTCTCCTCTGGCCTTACTCTCACTGTTGTGCTCTAAGTGGAAGTTTCACTTTCCTCAACCTGTTTAGTTTTGATAAAAAGAAGTATTTAATGTCTCTGCTGCTAGCGTAGATGGGCCGAGCACCTTCGTTAACAGGACTGGGGTGTAGATCTGTGAAATCTGCCCACAGACGGCGTACACGCCGTGTTAACTTCATTTAAAATACGCACTTATCCCACAGACTGCGGACAGAGTCCCATGGCCCTTTTAATTGTGTTTTATATACCTTTCTCAGAGCAAACATAAAGCTCCTTTAGAGGCAAGCAGAATGTGGAAGACTATAAACTATTTAAGCTAAACGCTAAGCATAAACAGCTACAACGCCATTAATCATTTACATCGGGAAACGCCAAAGTAAGGGTGAACACACACAACCTTATCTGGTCCTTGTGTACACACGCAGGTTACAAGCTCTAGTTAGATCACTTGTGTGCGTGACATGCGATGGCTAAATGGGGTTCTGTTCCTTGGTCCTGGGTGCTGACTCTGTACAGCTTCCAAAATCTCTCTGTTCACTGACTGCACTTGACTTGTAGCTAAAATTGTTTGTAGCTGTTTTTTCTGCATCTTGGAGGGTTTTTATCAGCGCTGGTTCAATGTCTCCCTTTGAAAGGGATAAGGTTTGCTTCCTGTAGAACATCATCTAAGGCCTTTCTGCCTTACGTGAGGTGTTTCTGCCTATCTTTAATTGTATTTTCAGTGGTCACCCCTCGAGCCCTGAAGGGAAAGCTTTCTGATAGTGTCTCACCACTGTTAAGTCACTTCTTGATCCTCTGTAGGGAGATGTGCAAAAGTTGTTGTTCTAAACAGGATTCCAGAGCAACTGTTCTGGAGAGATTTTCTTCCAGTGCTGCTCTTTTTTTATTCAGAGTCATTTCAGTTTGGGGTTAAGTGGGGTTTTTTGGTGGGTTGTTTTTTTTTTTCTTGTTTAGAACTCGGAGAGGAATTTTCTCCCAAATAACAGAAACCAGGTCACGCCCAGTGCCTTGCCTTTACAGGTAGCTGTCACGTAGCCCTTTTGTGAATTTACCAAGCTTCAACCAAAGCCGATCAGCACGTTCAGCTAAAGGCCTTACACGATCCTCTACGCACCCTGCTCTGAGATCTAGTCCAAGGCACTCCAGAAAGAGGCACAAATGGATCCAGTCACTCTTGTGTACATCCAGTCTTTTTCCCATCTCCTGCAGGATACTTCGGAGTTTTCTTTGTCCCCTCTGAGGTGTTTGATCTCTTTTTTTCAGGGGAGAGTGTCTTGTGGCGAGAGATACGCGTGTCACGTTTGCTGAGACAGACATGTGATGCACGAGACTGGGCGTCCTGAGCAAGGTAAGTGCGGCATCAAAGTCAGCTTGCTCCCCTAGCCTGAGCCACCAGCGGTGCCAGGGGACGTAGACAAGAGCAGATAAGAGCTACCTATATCTTTAGAGCACTAGCAAATCTGCTCGAGACAGGAGAAACGCTCTGTTAACCTGAAGCAAGCAAATAACAAGCCCCCAAGCCTTGATTACAGGCTACCATCAGGAGAACCGCAGAATTTTTGGGGAAAAAAAAATGTTACAAGAGGCTTAGCGTTTAATGCTCTAAAGTAGTAAATCCACAGCAAATCCTCCTGAATCTAAATATGCCTAAGACATATTTTAACTTATTTTTTAAAGTTTTCTCAAATGCCATCTTATGCTCCCAAACAACTAAGCTCCGCTGTTAGGTTTGCTTTCTCAGTATTCTGCAAATCAGGTTACATCCAGTGTCTCGAGCGCCCTTTTGGCATCCCAAAAGCTCTTCCCAATAAACAGTAAGATAAATACATTTATCTGTATGATTTTCTTTTTTCAGTTAAAGAAAGTTTGCTCCAAAATTACGCGCATTACGGATGTCCAGTTTTATAACTTAAAACCAGAATGGCTCCGGAAAGGTTTTAATAAGAAAAATGAAATACACCTCCCCTTTATGCAGATGGATTCTGAACAAAAGCAGCCAGTGGCTGCTGCAATCTAGCTAAAGGTATGTTTTTCTTCCCAGTGTTTTAGATACAAATTAAGTAAAGACTTAATTCCCAGTGTGGAAATTAATTAATTTTCTCCAGTGGTGTCTTTTCATTTTGCTACCAGAGTCCACACCCACCTTGGGATCAATTTGTGGCTTATTTCTTGTAAGACTGGTGCAAAAGCTAAATATTACCGTGCTTGGTAAACTTGGTCAAAAGCCCGACTTGCTCTTTGCAAAAACAAGATTGTTGATGAAAAACAACTACAGAAAAAAAAATAATAAAAGCCCAGCTTATCACATGAAATAGAAGTTTTATAAACACCTTCGGACGGAAAGAAAACAAGTAGCAGCCATAACATCACTTACTTCACAACTGAATTTCCACTGCAAACGTGCCTGAGCTCCTACGGACGGTGGATGGGGAGAGCCACGCACAGAAAATACACCCTGACCGGTCGTCCCTTCCGAGCCAGGCAAATAAATGTCGGATCACGCTACATCCCTGGGAGCACGGTGCTTCACTGGCAGCAGCTCTGCTACCAGGACAGGGAAAAACACCCTTTAAAAACGAAAACAAGCTATATCAGTAAAAGTGCACTTTTGCAGATAACCGCTTCTACAGCTGGGACTTCTGCTGGCACAGCGATGTCAGTCACGGGTCACACTTCGTCACAGCGCTCGCAGACAGAGCTGTGCCAGCAGAAGTTTGCCATATAGACCTGGTGGGAAACTCAACAGCGACTAAAATGAAGCGGCGAAGTTATGTGTTTTTTCGTGCTGCCGCCAAACTAAGTTTTTCTAACAGTCTGATGATGAGTAGTCTTACTCCTGTGCTGCTGACATGCTAGGATCTCAGCTAAGGACGGATCTTCCAAGGACGGAAGAAACCTAAACTTAGCTCGGGAACGTAGCAATACCTATCAGCCATTTACTTTGTACTTTATCCTTTGGTTAAATGCACAAACTAAATTAGAAAGAGTCCCTGCAGGCGGATAAAATGGAATAAATTAAATTGTGCTGTACTTTAGCACTCAGAGTAGACCACCCTCACTTTTAATAGTAAGAAAAGGACAAAACTGAAAGCGTTTAACAAGATCTCTTTAGCAGACAGCAGAGCACTGCAAAATTCCCACCGTTCAGTTAAACCGAACAGTCAAAACCGTAATGGGGCTTTTGTCATCTTCAATCATCTTTGGAGACAGCGGGCAAGGGGATTTAACGCCCGAGTTGACGCTCAAATGTAAGTTCTGTTCGGATGAATCAACATGAGACTGCGGGTCTGCGCGTACGGTGATATGTATCGTGATTCCAGAGCACGGAGCGGCGAGGTGTCAGAAGGGCACGCTGCCAATCTGCTCTGGAGCAAAATTACAAAACCAAGCTGTAAATAAACTCCCATCGCCCTCCGTGGGGGAAAAGAAAGCTACAGGCAAGCGCTTCGGTGCCTCCGAACCCGCTCGCGTTCAATAATGAACAAAGCCGTCCGAAGCGCAGGGCTGGGGAAAGGAGAAGGGCTACGTACAGGAAGTCAGGTCAGGCCGTGGTGCTTGCACGCAGCGCAAAGTAAACCTCAAATGTAAAGCCTGCCTTTATCTTTTGTGAGGTCTCGCCAGCACGTGGCTGTACCTAAAGCGGGCTGCATTTCCGAAGAGCGACAGTTGGCGGGACAAATTTCACCATCGCTTCCTATTTTGATAGGGAGAAGGCAGAAATAAAAGCACTGGCAGTGCTGTGTTTGTAAAGGCTGTGCTCCACCTTCGTCAGAGCGTTCTGGCCCTCCAAATTGGGATACAGCTTCTAGGAATTTCCTGGGTTGTGGCACAGGGACGACTTCGTTGTTAGAAATTATCGTTTGGGTTTTTATTTTTAGCAGGGGGGAAAAAAAAAAAAGCAAGCACCGGGGCAAAAACATCTCAAAGGAATGGCAGAGGCTAAAAATAGACACATTATCATCACTTTCATTATCAGCCATGTCTACACACACAAGAAGTATAACCCTGAGCGACTTCAGGATGAGGTGCTTTCCCCTCCAGGTTAGGTTTAGGTTGCTGGGAAGCACGTTTGTGCTTGGCTGAGCAGCGGAGCACTACGCAGAGGAGACAGCACAGTTAAGAACTTAACTCTAGCAATGCCACCCCCCCACCCCCTGGCTTAAACAAGGCCATCTAAAATTCTTATCAGCAGGGCTGGCTCACAAGAACTTGTAACTCCCCAAAGCAAATACTTAGCCTATTCAAAGTTTCAAAAATGGCCTGATAAAGGCTACTTGTCTTCAGATTTCAGAAGGTCAGATAAAACTTGGTGTGGCCGCAGAACTGCAAAAAGCAACCAAGCCCTCAGCCATATTTACCAAGAGTACTGAAGTTTAAAAAGCAAGCCCCAAACTGCTACAAAAACTCGCTGTTTAGGTGCATTATTTTATTGCGAGCACCACTGCCTGAGCTTGAAGCCCAGCTTTTCTTCCAGGTGACACCCCTTGCCATCTCCCAGGTACGGGGCTGCTCCGGACCATGAGGAGAAACTGGAGAGACCCATGCCTCCCCAAAACTCACCCTCACCGACCCCGCTGCCGGGTCGCCCCCGGTGCCAGGCAAAGGTCCATCCCGGGACGGTGGCCGGCCCCGAGGGGCCTGGGGCCAAGCACTCGCGTTCGCCCCATGGCCAGGGTTCACCCCACGGCTGCCGCCCTCAGCCGGGGTTACGGAGCGAGCCTGGCACCCCCGAAAGCAGCTCGGGGGGCAGCTGCCAACGCCACCGCGGCCCAGGCTCCAGGGATTCCCTCACCACCGGGCCCCCCGCTCCCTCCTCACCCCCCCGGCCTCCTCCGGGCCGCCCCTGGCCGGTGATATGCCCGCAGCCCCCCACCCTCCCCCGCATACACGGGTCCGTGAGAGCGCGGAGCGGCGGCTGCCAGGCGGCCCAGGCCGCGGCGGCCGCCCCGGGTGCTGGCCCCGGTGCTGGCGGGGCG
>VWZZ01004285.1:149015-175158 GCA_013399095.1 Psophia crepitans | reverse complement strand
CACCGTGAGGCGCTTCCGGTCGCTGCCGGAAGTGGCCGGGCCTTGCCGCCCCGGAACCCTTCTTCGCGGCCGCGGGGAGGCTTTTCGCGCTGCATCGCGGCGGCTCCGCAAGATGGCGGCGCCCGCTGGCCGCTGCTTGTGGAGAGGTGAAGGGGCCTCGTCGTCTCTTGGTTTTCCTCGCCGGGAAAGCGTGGGGGTTGGCTACCGGCTCTTCTCTATCTCCAGCCGGCGAGTTTTCCTTTGGCTGCGGGGCAAAGGGTGACCCTGAGGGATGGTGGGGCCTGCCCGGGCGAGGGTGGCGAGGCGCCTGGCAAGCGGCCCCCGGCGAGGCGGGAGAGGCCGGGGCCGCCTGTCTGAGGCGATATCTGCTTTTCCCTCACAGTACTG
This sequence comes from Psophia crepitans, assembly GCA_013399095.1. Classification (NCBI taxonomy): domain Eukaryota; kingdom Metazoa; phylum Chordata; class Aves; order Gruiformes; family Psophiidae; genus Psophia; species Psophia crepitans. The sequence goes on along the minus strand of VWZZ01004285.1, from coordinate 174,771 downwards.
GCCCCTCGTCGCGGATGGGTCTTCCCCGGGCTCGACCAGCGCCTCGCCGCCCCTGCCTTGGTGAGCACCGTGCCGCCCGCCCGGCCCTACGCTGCGGCAGCGAAGTGAGTGCATCTCTTTCCATCCGGAGCAGCTCTGTTGGCCGTCGGGTGTCCTGGTGGTGGTAGAGGGGAAGCGTTCTGGCGTTTTCGGTGTCTGCAGAGTTGCTCTAACAGCCGACCTGCCCTTGGTGGCATCCATCAAGCTGCTGGGTCCTAGAGAAACAGACTGGAGAGAAACGGTGTAAGCTGGAGTTGTAGGGAGTGTTTTCTGTTACTCTTGTGATAATAAACGTAACAGTTATGAGGAAAAAATGTTTTGATACCTTTGATCTGTGCTTTTGGAGGGCGTAGCTGGTTACACCTTGGGGAATAATGTCAGCAGGAAAGCTGGTGCGCTTATGAAATTGGTTTCAAACAATTCCTCTTCTTGCTTCAGGTCGCTTTTTATGGTTTAATTTGTCTCTTCAAGTCTAATATTATGGTATTAGTGGGAGAAGTAAAAATGATTTCTGTTTACAGAACAGCAAAGCATGCTGTACACGAACTGTTCTGAAGAGTTGTGGGCTCCTTCACCATAGTTAAGAGTGGAGTATCTAGCTATTACTTTAGTATTTTTACCTTGATTTGAGAGCCTTTGGTAGGAGAATAAGGATTGGGGCTAGTGTTTGTTAACTGCATGCAGAATGCTACAGGAGAGGGAGAGCAAACCCTTTTTTGAAGGGTGGGACTGCCCTGTTCCACTCTCGGCAGAAGAACCCTGCAGATGTGTCTCCTCATTACCAGGAAGGTGCGTGGGATTTGCTCAGTTTAGAAGCAGCTCTAGCACAGTGCCCGCACTCAGCCCTTGTGAAGGCGAGACCTGTGAAAGGTGGGGTGTTACTTTGAGCCAGTTTTGCTTTGATACAGTAGGAGGTCACTAACTTAGTTCTGTGCCGCACAAAAGCAGCCATGTTGGTTGAGGAGCTTAACTGCCCTCAGAGCTTTTGATTTCTGAGTGTTTGGTTTCTGTCTTGACCATCTGAAACAAGTGATTGGGATGAATTTAAGAGATGCTGTTCATCTCTAAGTATAGAACCTTCCTTGTTAACTGATCATTACTTAATAACTGACACGTGACAGTATTTATTTTTTTTGTCTTGGAACGTGTGCCAAACTTCAGTCGATGATCTAATGATATTTTTTGTTTGTCTTAGAACTGCAAAAAAAGGTTCACAAAAGACCAAGCAGGAAGAAACAAAAAAGAAACAAGTGACTAGGAGGCGGCCGCTGATGAGCAAGCCGGTGGATGATGTATACTTGACGTGGTATTATGTGCGGCCATCCTATGACCTGGAAGAGGCTGTGCGTATGCTAAAGAAGTTTCAGGAACTGGACTTCACTAACCCCAAACAGTATGTCTATATTAACGTATTCCTGGATATGGCACTACAGAAGAAGGTAGGCTGGAAGTCTGTACGCGTTGTGATACTTTTTAACGTGGGAAGGCTGTGTTTTAAGTGCGGAGCAGACGCTGCTGTCGGCCTTCTCGGCTGCCTCTTGCAGCTCCTCTCGCTGCCAGAAAAAGTTGTGGTTTTGCAGGTGACTTTGTGCCTTTATACGTGTGTAATTACTAAACATCCCTCCTACTCCTGAGGTGGAGGTAGCACCACTGAGGACTTTGAAAACAGGCTGTTACGTGACTAAAATTTATGTCTGGACAGCGCTGACCAAACTAAGCTTTACAGCTGTTCAGGCTTTGCGCTTAAAGATGTGTTCCCAAAATAGCGTGTGTGGTTCTGGGATGATTGTTACAGAGAGAAGTGTAAAGACAAGCTTCTTCCCACCTCTGTCCTTCGTCTCATCTTGATTTATGTCTTTTAATAAAGTTCCTTGAAAGTAAGCTATCACTTGTTTGCCTATGACCCTTTTGATTTAAAGGTATCTAGCCCAGTGTAGTTTTTCCCTAAAGCTCCTTCTGCTTCTCCCATAAGTAGAAAAAAAGTTAGGCCACTTCAGAGCTGGTGTCTTTGTATGTGTAGCTAAATATCCCTTAGGTATATCGAAGTCCCTTGGAGCTAGAAAATAAGTTCATACTTAAAGAAATGCAGAGCTGTTGCTCCTGCTTTCAGACACTGCGTGATATTCTTGAGGCTTGGTGAGAGATGCGTTCCTCGCTAATGTTTTGCATTGGCCGTTGCATCAGAAACGTCATTTAGATAAGCTGCAGTGTTTGTTCTTGACTTCACCAGAGCATGGTGGCAATCTGGGAGTCGCTGATCCCAGCCCCTTTCTCGTGGGCAAACTGCAGCATAATTAATTCATGTCTCTTAAGTTTTGATTTGAGTAGATACTGGACATGAAAAAAACAGTCAAAATTTATCTATCCTGATTGTTTATGACCTCTGTGCAGGGAAATTGTGGGTAAGGTTGCTATTTAGGGGACTAACTCCATGCAGTTGTATAACTTGGTTTAAGTCCTTATTTCTTGTGGTTTGTTTTCATATTTTCCTTTTTTTACTTTTCAGAAAAAAGTGGATCCATTTGCAAGCACTGTTCTTCTTCCGTATCGCTTTACAGATGAAACAAATAAGGTCTTGGTGTTCACAGAGGTGGGTGAGCCTGAGTTACTTGCTTTACGCATGTTGTGTAGCTAGCACACTCTTACAACACAACTCGTTCCCATGCAAGTACCACACCTTTTATGGAGAAGACTCTGCAAATACTTTACGGAACTCTTATGTCTGTCTAGGATTCATCTTCAGCGGCATCTTAACGTACTAACAAGCATCTTATCAAGATGAAGGAGATCCTATAGGTTTACATATATGTAGATTATTCTAGCAATGCACTTGAGGAACACACATTTGTGTAGATGTGACTATGAGGCAATTAAAGATTGTTTATCAATTAAAACCTTTGCTGCCTTTTTGTAATACAGGCAAGTGGTTTAGTGTATCAGCTGTGTCCAACCTGCTGTCTGAAGCCTTACTAGGCAGCGCAGGTTAGAAGTGGGTGTTACTCGCAGTAACTTGTGCTGGAACTGGACATTTCTGCGTGGGGGAAAGTAACTTCTCCTCCAACACCCTAACTAACTTAACAGCCTCTGCCCCAGAGCCTTTGTCTGCTTTCCTAGGAGTTTGCTAATGTGAAACGGTGTGTAGAGCAGTTGTGGCATCTGTACAAGACTCGTTCCAGCCTGTGCTGCTGTCCTTTGCCAGTTAATCATTCTAACAGAGTAGACCTACGTATACCTGTATGAGGTTATCCCAGAGAACTGTCATGGGTTTAGTTGGCTACCCTTTAGGCTTAACTTTTGTAAGATTCGCTGCCTGAGCTACAAGGTGAGAATCTTCTTACAGAACGAAGGGTGGACACAAGACCTGAGGGTGCCAGGGTCTTTGGTGCTGTATCTCGTAACGGTCTCTCTTCATTCAAATTTGTGTGGGAGAAGAGATTCCCTGCCTTGTGAAGGTGTCTGAAACGCTTGCTAGTGCTTTTGGATGAAATCGTGCAGCTGCTATGTTTAATCCTGTGAGGAAAAGTTGATTTCTGGCTTTGAGTCGTGAATATTTGCTTGTATCAAAAGCTTGAGCCAAAGTTTTTATAAAACTGATGCCTTTTACCTTTCAGTATTTCAGACTGTTGAAAGCGAAACCTTGCAGAGGACAGTTGAGAAACTTCTAAATGCTCTTTGAAACCGAAGTATAATAGCACTTTGAAAAGTTGAATACCTTTTAACAGTGGTTTTAAGTAGCATAGAATCATAGAATGGTTTGGGTTGGAAAGGACCATCAAAGATCATGTCCCACCCCCTTGCCATGGGCAGGGACACCCTCCACTAGCCCAGGTTCTCTGCTTTTCTGTAAGCTTGGAGTGAGATGATGGCTCCATCCAGTGGATGGTTTGTTGGAGTTTCTAGGGAATGGAGAGAGGGGAGAAAGGGCTTTTGATAGAGCCGTTTGGCAAACGGGATGGACTTTTCTCCTTCTCCACTGTAAGTCGACTAAAGACTTGACTGCTTTGTATTGGAACCTGGAGTGAAGTTGCGTTACTGCTCCACATTAAATCACCAGCATTAGATATCTGTGGTCTTGGGTTGCCTTAAACCAGTCTTTCCTTCTTAACCTGTAAATAACCTGGTTTGATACCCAGTTGTCCAAGACAAATCACCCATCCAGTGCTGTTGAGACTAATTGGTAGTACAGATGTTACTTTTTTTTTTTTCTCTCGACAGGATGAACAAGAAGCTGAAATAGCTCGAGAGAATGGAGCTGCTATTGTGGGAGGAGTTGAATTAATCAAATGGGTATTTATTTTTTAAGACTGTTGTCAATATCCTCACTTAGACAGTGTCTGAGGTGGAGGAAGCAAGAAATCTCATGTCCAGTAAACTAGCCTGAGGTTAGCAGCCCGTATAAAGGGTGAGAGATGGGTTTCTGTGCTCAGACATGCTTGTAGGTCAACTTGCATACTGAGGTCATTTATTGTATTCCTAAATATATTTGATTGCTTATAATGCAGATTTTGGAAGATGAAATCCAAGTGGACTCCTACGTAGCTGTACCTGCAATAATGCCGAAGCTAATACCGTTAAGAAACAAACTAAAACGGAAGTACCCAAGCACAAAAAGAAGTAAGGAACAGTTCTTTCTTAGAAATCTCAAGTACTGAACAAGATTTAACTCTAGAAATGACACTGAAACTTTTTTGAATATGTATGATTACGTTGAGTATTAGACTGTATGTGACTGAACCACTGGTTTTGTCTTATCTAAGAGGAGTATGAGCAATCTAGAATGGTGCTTTTCTCCTACAGCAGGTGAATGTGGGATTAGAGTCAAGACCAGTTTGCTTACCGGTTACCCCGGTGCTTGTTAGTCCTGATGAACTGTAATAATACTGTGAAGTTACCCAGGAAAATGGAAACAACTTGAAAAAAAACATATTCACCAAGACAGTTGTGTTGTTTAACTGGGCAGTTGTTTGGATCCCAGCTTAGTGACTGCTACTGCTCTTTCTGCCTGTTCCTTGCTACTCAGTGATGCAGCTGTTACGCTTTTCCTGAGCACAACCTGTTCCCTTATCTGTGTGGTCTCTCTTTTTCACGATGCTCAAGACACTTCCTCTTCAGGTTAGGTTTTCATCGCAGCAAGCCTCAGTCGCTCAGTACTTTTGTCCTCCCTTGCTGACTTAGTTGTTTTAGCTGTGTGTCAGGGGTCTATTGGGTTGAGAGCAGCCCTGAGGAGAAGGACTTGGGGGTGCTGGGTGATGAGAAGCTCACCGTGAGCCAGCAGTATGCACTGGGAGCCCAGAAGGCCACCCGTGTCCTGGGCTGCATCCAAACCAGTGTGGGCAGCAGGGTGAGGGAGGGGATTCTGCCCCTCTGCCCCGCTCTGCTGAGATCCCCCTGCAGTGCTGCGTCCAGCTCGGGGGGCCCCAGCACAGCAAAGACGTGGAGCTGCTGGAGCGAGGCCAGAGGAGGCCCTGGAGATGCTGCGAGGGCTGGAGCCTCTCTGCTGCGAGGACAGGCTGAGGGAGCTGGGCTTGTCCAGCCTGGAGAAGAGAAGGCTGCGGGGAGCCCTAACTGCGGCCTCCCAGTGCCTGCAGGGGCTGCAGGAAAGCTGGAGAGGGGCTGGTTGCAGGGCAGGGGGGGCCAGGCCAAGGGGAAGGGCCGGAAGCTGCAGGAGGGGAGCTGGAGCTGAGCTGGGAGGCAGCAATCCTTCCCTGGGAGGGTGGTGAGGCCCTGGCACAGGGTGTCCCGAGAAGCTGTGGCTGCCCCTGGCTCCCTGGCAGTGCCCAAGGCCAGGTTGGATGGGGCTTTGGGCAACCTGGGCTGGTGGGGGGTGTCCCTGCCCGTGGCAGGGGGTGGGAACTTTGAGGTCCCTTCCAACACAGACCACTCCGTGATTCTATTTTCAATATGAAAAAGAGGGCTGTGTTTTTCAGTTGTGGATCCTGTGCCAGCTGTCTGAAGCACTGATTCTTGAACCATCTCTCTTTCCTTGCCCCAGCTGTCTTAAATGTTGTAGAAGCTGCAGGCAGTGCTTTTAGGCTCCTGAACACTTAAGACAAACCTATTAATCTGTCCAAAGCATTGCAACAGAGAACACTCCAGATACTTTTTGGAAGCAAAGAAAGCTGCATCATGCCATTATGAACTAACCTGCTTCGTAGCTTACCCAGGACTGATTTCTGTTGGAGCTGTCAAAAGGTGTGTGGGAGAAGTGATGCTGGTGTTTGAAGCGATTGGGTGATGGTGTAAATCTGTCAAATGAGCCCTTGCAGCCGACATGATAACCAGCTGCCTGGACGTGTGGGAATGACTGGGTTGTGCCAGTGTGTGCTGGGTCATGTGGAACAACTTGCTATTAGGTAGTTGCAGATTTTGTTTTCCAGACTTGGGGCTTGTTTTAAACCTAACGCAGTAGGTTTTGGTGTCTCAAGCCGCTTTAATTAAATTAGGTAACAAAGCTTTGTTTGTATGTATACATAATTCTTTATTTGAAGTGCAGCCTTTTGTTACCTTTCCTGTTGTATTAGCTGTCCATGTTTGCTGATTAATGAGGAAGAAGGGAAGACAGAAGTGATTTAAGTAGCGTGAGGACACCATTGTCTTGTCCATGAAACTGCATTTTCCACTGGAGTTTAACTGCCTTGAGTGCTAGACTGAATTCTCTCTTCTAATAACACACTTAGCCACGCTAATAAGCATTACTCAGACAACTATTCTCCTCTTTCTTTTTTTTAAATTAGATTCCCTGGGCCATGATATTCCCAAAATGCTGCAACTCTTCAGAGAAGGTCTCGAGTACGTAGTAGAAAATGAAAATGTAATCAAGACCAGAATAGCAACAGTAAGTTGTATATCGAGTTCTTAATTTTTATCTATGGAGCAGAACTGAAGTTAGTATTAAAAAGGGAGGGGGAAACATGTTTTTAATCTGTATGTTTCCAAGATTTTTAACCACGTTCTTCAACTGACCTGTCAAGTAAATGGAACACTTAATCAAATGACACTTACAGCTGACGCGAGCACTGTATGTTGGTAAGGGGTGATCGTGGGAGTTGGCTCCGCTAAAACTGAGGCAAGGCATACATGATGCGAAGAAGTTAAGGATGCCAACCGTGGGATCTATATTTGCCACTATATTGGCAAAGAATTGTAAAAATGAACAAAATAGTACCTCTTTCGTCCTATACCTAGCAGTCTCCTTGTGAGCTGACGTTTTGACAAAGGCTTTGCTTTCCTCCTGCCTTCCCCGGCACTCTTCTGTCAGTAAAATAAAGCTTATTTGATGTGTTTTCAAGTAAATAAACTGTGGGTTTTAAGTTGGTGGTCACTAAGCACTGGTGGATCAAAAGTTGTTTGCTTTAATGTAGTAATTAAAGACTCATTTAATTTTGATAACTTTAGTTCTGGACTGGAGCAAAAACAAAGAACTGTTTGCATTACACCTGAAATATTAATTTGTGCTTTGATGTTATATAAAAAAAAATGGTTTATGTAAGACTTTTTTTTTTTTTTTTTTTTTAGGCCCTTAGTATGTTTTTCCTTATTTTTTTTTATATTACTATTTTCTCTGCCCCAAACTCTGTTGGGTTTTTTTTATCATTCTGTTTTGTCTACTTGTAATTCTGCCTGATTTTTAGTTTTCCTTTAACTGACACTGGTACGGAGAGCAAGCGTACAAGCTATCTAACTCCTGAAGCTTTGTCTGGCGGTGCTAGAGATAAGTTAGGTTACTGATTCCGGCTAGCTGCTCTGAGTTGTGCGTCTGAATTTCAAGGGCTTGCTCGTCTATATGATACTCAGAACTGAAGTTCTTGAGACTGTTTTGCTCAAGAGTGTTATATATTACACTGTGATACAGGCAGTTTAATGGCCTGTGTGAAACCCAAGACTGATCTATGGATTCCAGGTGTTTAAAGTGTTGTCCCAGAGTTCTTTAATTTTTGCTTTGGGCTGTTTAAACCTTAATAATTATATACTGTAGATCAGCCAAAAAAACCCTGCAAATTAAACTGATTGTCAAGTTTTTTCTTGTATAGTAAAGAAGAAAAATTGTGTATTTAATAAAGGTGACTGGAGAACTCTAATGTTTTGACAGTTTTAGTGCAATTGCAGTTGATTCTGCTTAGTGTCGTGTCCTGCAGCTGTGGCTAAAGGTTCTGAAGTTAAAACCATATCCTGTTGCTGATGAAAGACGTTGGTGTTACCGATTACCTTAGGTTCTGTGTCTAGGCAGCTCAGCACTGTAGCTTCACGGCACTTGAGAAGATCTGGTGCGACCAGAGATGTCACTGTACAAGTGAACGATAGGTTCTTGTGACTGAACTCTTCATCTTGGGTGGGAAACAGCATGATGAGGGTTTATTACAGACAAGAGTTCAAACGTGCGAAGTTCATGTCGTCTGCGTGGCGGAGGTGACTCCGCACGCACAGCGTGACGTGCTCTGTCACGCTGTTGTGTGTTGAGTTGTGTGCAGAGGGGTAACTCGGTGGTTATGGCTTATGTAAAATGTCTCCACCCTCTCCAGCTACTATCCTTTAGCTGACCTAGTTTTCCTGCTGTTTGTGCAGCGGCGCTGGAAGGAGATCGAATGCAGGCAAGGCCGTGGGAGGCTGAGAGAGCCTGGAGTGGTTACACATATCTGCTCATTACTAAATTATGAGCTTTTTAAATTTAAATCTTGTCAGTGAGAAAATAATAACTTATGAACTACGCAGAAGCATGAAGATGTATTGCTGTATTCCAAACAGTAGCGTAGATGTCTGTGGGAGTCTGCCAAGCTGGCAGTTCTCAAAGAGATGTTTTTCCCTTGAGTCTCTCGTGTTGCCTGTTAGTTCAGTTATGGCCAGTGGCTTGGTGTAACGCTGCAATCCCACGTAAGTCAGCAGGCTTAGTAGTGTTTTCTTATTAGTAATTGAGGTGTCTTTGAAAAGCCCAGAAGTTGGCAGCAGTTAAGTTTAATTAGATCTCAAGTTGTGAAACTGAGAATGTAAAACGTTCTTTTAAGACACGGAGCTTAAAGCAGAAGGGAGACAAATGAGGAGTGTCGGGATATCTGCTTCGGAATCGAGCTGTCTGCAGAGGGCAGCTTAAAGTCACTTTTTTTTGTGGGTTTTGACCTAAGTCTTGAGTCCAGACAGGGCGTGCTGTGTATGACAGCAGGAAGGAATTTCTACTGTATCTTCCTACCTGTGCAGAGAGCTTCCTGCGAGATGGTGCTTCTATGGAGAAGATTAAGGTGGTTTCAGAAGGGGAGACTTGAAGGCTTGTTCAGAAGGATGTATTTTCTGGGAAGGGACATGCCTACAGGAGCACTGTTTTATTCTCAAGGTTAGAAACACGGAGAAAGGCGTACTGAACCGGAGATCTCTTGGACTTGGTACGCAGAATGTACAGGTGCATGGAAATGGGAGTTAAAGCAGGGAATAGAAATGCCAGTTTCCACTAGAAGTAGCATCTACCTGCCTTGGCTCTTAATGAGACTGAAGGCCCCAAATGTCAGTGTCGCTTGAAAAAGGAAAAAAAGAAAAGACTAATGGATTCTTAACTTTGAACCCTGTAAAGGAGGGAGGGAAAAAATCCCACACCTGAGGAAGAGCTGTTAACTCTTACCGCTTCAAATGCTTGGGAGTTGAAATACGTTTATTGGGGGATGAAGGGAATAGTGCAAAAAGTATGGGTTGTAGGTTGTCTTTTGTCTGTAAGAATAGAGGATGAATGCCACTCAAGGACAAAAGGAGGGGTTACTTCACTTTTTCTGTTTTATTAAACTTGAAGCTGTAGGAAGCTTTTTGTTATATTGGTTTTTTTTATAGGTGGATAGCCTTGTCTAATTTTGGGTAAGATGCTAGGTCCATTTCATCAGATGCAACAGTAATATGTCTGGACTGCTGTCAGCTCAGGGGGTTGGTTTTTTTGGGGTTGATTTTTCTTTTGAGGACCAGTCACCTGATAGGCATGTTTAGAGAAGGTAATAAGCCACGGAAGTGCCATCCTTGGTTAGTTTGCATTAGCACGGCTTTTGATTTTTGCGTAGTATGCGGCAGAAGTCACCCTTTGGGTTTATATGATAGCTAAGGCAGCTGCAGGATTGCAGTGGGCATGTGTATTTGTATATATGTTAGTGCATCACCTGAACTTAAGAGCTGTCAGCTTTGGGATTGTTTGGTTTTTGTTGCTTTTTTTTTAGCCTAGGTAGCAAAACCATGGTAAAACAGGCTATAAACTGAAGGATTTGATAGAAATGCCCATGAAGAAACCTCTCTCTATTAGGTTTATTTTGATTCCATTAACTTGCTGTTGCTCAACCTTTATTTTTCCGTGTATAAATGATAGGTACTGGATTTGACTTTATTTTTTAAGTCATATTTTGTTTGCCAGTTCCCAGACCGTCAAGTGTCTTGGGTAGTAACTGTGCATGTCCCAAATCACACCTCTTCCCTGCACCCAGGAACGGAATTGGTTTTGTCCACTGTGGTGTAGAAGATGAGTTAGCCTCAACCTCAAAAACCTTTGCATCCACAGGACTGTGCTGCATTGCTGGTTTTGGAGGGAGGTTGTTTGTGCTTTTGAACTTGAGTATCTGCAATACTGGGTTACTTTCTCTGCGTAACCCACTTTATTCCGTGTGGTGCACGCACTCCATGCTGCTTCTATTATGGAGCACAGCTTTGCCGTGTCTGCTTGTGGGTTTTCTCACTGGCTAGTTTCTAGCTTTGTTTTCTTGCCTTCTGATTCTTAAAGCACCGAGTTAAAGAGCTGACAATGATCTTGTCTGGCAGGGTGTTAATAATTTCTCCTGTTCCACCAAGTATTTCTGCCCTGCCATGACTGCCATTCGCTACCTGTGTGTTGTATTTGAATTGCCTGGTAGTCTTCGTAACATCTTCGTATGTTGAAATGGGTCTTGTCTCATAATGCGTGGTACTTCAAAATCTTGATTGGAAGTAGGTCACTGAAATTGTACAATTGCAGGTTCACTTAAGACCTGAACTTAGGGTAAGGTTTGGAAGCAAACGCTGTTGAAACCTTTGTTTGAGGGATCGTGTCTAATTAGTTATTACTAGTGAATTGTTTTGTTTATTCCAAGTAGTCCTTTATTTTGAATTCGGTACAGCATGGTGAGCCTGTCAGTGAAGTGACATGCTCAGCATTAACAAACAGATTTTTACGTCTGTTAATCTATGAATGATTAAGTGCTTTGCAATTGGTGCAACAAGGATAGAGACAAACGTTTTCTGGCCTGTGTAGCAGAGGAACTGTATTTGGATTGTAACTCTGCCAGAAGAGCATAAAACCAGTATTAATGGACCAGACCTGGGAGGAGAGTAGTCAAGTATAACAGCATTTCTACTGCCATGTGATGTGTACATTTACAGAGAAGCGAGATACCAATCACATCTGCTCGTGCAACACTGGGAGGTGGGTTTGACCCAGGGGCGTTCAGGCTGGCGTGTCTCTTGATCCTGAGTTGCACCTTCTTGAAGAGAGTTGAGATGAGATGAGGTGACGAGCAGTCGTGCTTTGAGGTGATTGGGTGTATGAGGGAAGATGCAGGTATTGATTTATTTTTTTTTTTTGCAAGAGCGTTGGTTTGCTTCCAAGTATCAGTGATGGGTGCTGTAAGGATCGCAGGTGTGGCTGAAGTGAGGTGTGCTGAAGTGCTGTGTCAGATGAGGACATTGGGCGGAACGGGGAGCCATGGTTTTTGTTGGAAGGTAAAAAAAATGCCATGAATGGGAACAGGGGTGCATAGAAAGGGTAGAGGCAGAACTGGTATCTGTTTAGAGCTCAGTGCTTACGTGTACTTTACGAAAAAAGTAGAATTTCCATCTAATAGGGTATAAATACTTTTTTTTTTTTCTGTGAGTCATTTGGATAAAGCTGCCAATGGGGTTTGTAACTCCTTAACAGGGAACACAGAAAAACAAACTCTATCCAAATTAAGAATAAATACATACCTAGTGCTTTCAGATGAATCAGTCTAGGCTTTAAGTATCACCGTGGCTAACTTTGCTTTATCCTTTTTTCAGCTGGATATGCCTGATGAGCAGATAATTGCCAATCTAAAAACAGTCATCAATGATATCTGCACCTTCAAGCCATTGGCTTATGGTAAGTAACTCTTCTTCTAAGGTGGTAGTTGAAATTACAGCAAACAAAATTAAGAAATGAACCATTTTCTTTTCTATTACCAAGATCCTCTTAAAAATTCTGTTTTTACAAGGGAAAAGCTGTTAACTTTTTTTTTGTTTGTATTCCTTAACGAAAGGATCAGGTTATGAAGGAGTCAAGGTGTGAATTGTGGGTGGTGTTCCTGTGGGCTCTGCTCACTGTTCTAAGCCAAGAATGTGAACAACTAATGTGCTCTCTGCTCTTTGTCATAATGAAGTAAACGTTAAACAGATGTCATCCACTTAGCTGGAGTGGATTATGAACGTAGTTTTATGGAAGAATAGCCTTGTTTAAGCTAAGACACCAACTTTTTATATTAATATTGGCTTAATGTCCGCAAAAAGAATAATCTCACATCTCTTCCAGCGATGCTGTTCCTATTAACTACTGTACAGAGAGCAGACAAGAAAAAGCTGGGCACGCATGCTTTTAGAAGTGTTCCAGCCCAAATAAAATGTATAAGGGGTCGGCTGACTTGAAATAGAAGTAAATAGAGGCAGAAAGTGATGGTATTTTTGTCCTTAATGAGGTTATGTGTGAACTACACCAACCCAGTGAATTGAGGGTAAACAGTTTGGTCTTCATAGCGTTTCTACTGATTTTGCGGCATCAAGCTTGGTTCTTGTGGTGGGTCTTTTACTGGCTTAGTTAAAAATATTTGCTGCTTATGAGCAGCAAACTTGATAATTAACATGTCTTTAAAATAGCGGAGTCTAGATACACTTGCTAACTATCAATTAGACCAATGAGTTATATCTGTTCCTTTGAGACTTTGCGTATGTAATAGCATGTCTTAAGCAGCTATGTAGTTACCACTAGAATGGCATTCCTCTGCAAGCCACTTGCTCTAATGCAAGACTAAAAATACCATCAGGCAAATGTTCTGAGAGTATAATGTAGATCTATTTAATCTTCCGGAACGGAATCTGACTATTTCTGTAGTTGTTCTTGTCGAAAGGTGCCCTCAGCATGTTATGGTAGGATCCTGAATTAGGAATGGTTTCTTCTGTGCATTAGTCATGTAGGAATATTTGGGAGATAGACAAACGTCCCCCACCCTATGTCTTGCCAATCAGGACCACTTCCCAAAGTTAGTTCACCTGTATTTCAGGTTTTTGAGGAGAGTGTGTGTGTGTGAAGCTTTACTTGGGGGTTCTAAGGCTCAGGGGCACCAAAGGCATAAAGTAGCCATCAAGTCAGTAACTTTTATGGCACCGGCGTGTGAACCCAGTCTGCCAGGGAAGATGGTAAGCTCTTTTTTGCACTGGAGTGATCTGTCTACACATATAGTTCGGATTCCGCTCATGCGCTTCACACTGTATGGATTAGTATGAAGATAAATCAGCCTGGAGACACGAAAAGTGGGAGGGTGACCGAATTGGTGGTGTTCTTTGTTTTCTAGGTCCTATTGTGCGAAGGTTGGTCATTAGATCTTCAACCAGTGAAGGTTTGCTGTTGAACCTCAGTGGACTTCTACCTCAGGTGGAGAAAGTAGAAGAAAAAATTAATGCAGAAGATGATGAAGAAAAGCATGTCCAAGAATCTGTTAGTACCTGATGTCTTTCCTTGTAGATCTGATGATGAAGCTTGGAAAGGAAATGGTGTAATTCAAATCGTACTCTATGAAAAGAAAAAATAAATCGAACCTGTGAATTTCACTTGTAAATTCCGTGTAATAAGAAACATTGTCACAAACAGGAGTTTCTTGTCAAAACTGAAAACATCTTATAACTCCTTGTTGGTAGCTGACAGCTCCTTAGGTTGTGTGTTGGTTTTATTCTTTGGATGTAATGGTTCTTACTTTATTAAAAGTATTTCTGTAGCTACTGAAGTATCGCCATCCAATTTCCACAGCTGCAGCCGAAAGGCCAGTACGTGTTATATCCATAATGCTGGGTTTTTACTCTGAAATTGCAGAATGTTTATGCTTTGTTTGTCTTGACTCTGTGCCCACACCCAGAGTAACTAATGCAGTTACTTGTGGAAAAGCTGCTGAATAACTTGATGACAGAAATGAGTTTTTATTTACCATCCCGTTTTTCTGCAGAGTTAGAGATGGTGTTCAACTTTTGAGTTGGTGGGAGTAACGTCTGTGTGGTGCTTGCGGTATCTCGCTTTTCACCTCAGCTGCATGTCTAGATACTGCAGGTGTGTACAAAGGATTACTGCTCCGCTACTTTGAGCCTCTGAATGCAGGTTAGTTTTTGTGACGAATTGTAATAGGTGAGGGGTTTTTTCTACAGAAAAGTGGGGTGTATTCTTTGGGAGGGACGAAATAATGGTGTTTCCTCTATGCGTAACTGATACGATGCCCCTCAGAGAATCCAGTCCATGGTTGGCTTCTGCCATCCTGGAAAGAGTTATGCTTAAACTGTTTTGGGATGAAAAGCCACAAAGTTTAAGTATCACTTTCTTGTCTGTTTTCTATCACAGAGGTTGTCCCTGATGGGTTTGTGAAAAAACCACTTGGGATAAGTGCATGTGTTTGGGGGAGTGCCGGTGGCTTCACAAGCAGCAGAAGATCTTTTCCATACAAGTGACTCTCGGGGGAGGACTCATGTGCTCTATTTCCAGAGCAGTTTTTTTTTAACTAAAAACGCTGAGTGGGCCTTAGGTGGATTTCACGTGTTACTCTCTGGAACTGAAGAGCATGTATATAATGGGACCAGTGAGAAGCTGGGAGGGGCACTAGGCTCTGTAGACCCTGGCTAGAAGACCCTGACTTTCTAGTGGTTGGATGGAGGCTCCCCATCCCCTCTGCCCATGTATGGGGGGGAGGAAACAGGCTGTGGGGGTCCCCTGTGGTTATCCACCTGCTTAACATTGTCGCTTTGACTCTTAGTAGCTATACGTACCCCTTAGATGTGGCAGAAAATACTGAAATAGTGAGTCTAATTGAAACAAAGGTCTCTTAGCAGAAGTACAGTTTGACATAAGTGAAAGACTCCCAGTAAATTAGTTGAACTCCTGTTTGGGTTTGAGCTCCTAAACACGGCCGAAGGCTCCACTTGGCAATGATTCCTTTTTTGGCATGATTTTTTTGTTTTGTTTTGTTCTTTGGCGCTGGTTGGTGTCGGTCAAACAGATTAAAACCCAAAACACCAACCTTTTTTTCCCAACAGCCCCTCTTGAGCCTGCTTGTTCTCTGGAGACATTCAAAACCAGACTGGAGTGATGTGCACATCCTGAGTGATGTGCTCTAGGTGGCCCTGCCTTGGCAGGGAGGGTTGGACTAGATGATCTTTCGAGGTCCCTTCCAACCCTTGTGATTCTGTGTTAATCTTACCGTTCTACTGGATTTAATTCAGTCTGTAGCAATTGCTGTGACTTCTGATTTTGCCTACTTGGTTTTCCTCCAGCGCAGTTCTCAAATATACCTGACACAAGCATAAATATCCATGCATCTTTTAACTGACTGTTTAAAAATAGATGGTTTTTTTGCTTTATTGAATTTATTTCCCATTTTTTCCATGTTGTTTCCAGCAGGTGGCATTCTTGTTCCCTTCTGGAGAGGTGTTAAGAGAGGAGTTGTCGTTCGGGAGTTTTTGTACTTTGTTGCCAAAAATACCTCAGAAATGCACCCTATGGTGTAGGGTGGTTCTGAAAAGAATTGGCTATTTACAAAAGGGTTGAGCTTACCCAAATCTGGAAGCGTGTTTTGTGTTTGGGGCTTCAGATCATTCCTATTATTGGAGACAAGATCTTTTTTCGAAGAGGTATTTTTGTACCTCCCATCTGAAGTGTTTGGGTGCTGTCAGTCAGGGTGCTGGACGGATGACTGTTAGGCCCCACCGTGTATTTTTAGTTATGTGAGGTGCTTTGCTCAAAGTTGGATCATAAAATTCCCTTTGGGTTAAAGAAAGGCTTTACGCTCACTGCGGTACGCTTACTAGGTAGTGCGTAGAAAAAGCGATGCCAGTGCGCTTGAGTAGCCGTGTCAACACTTATTTTTTTACTACGGGCTATGCTCGTGTGCGGAGTAGAAAGAAGAAAATTAAATCTGTCGCTTTTCAAGCGAAGAGTTGATGTGACTGGCAAAAATATTGTGCAATGTGTTCAGGGATGTCAGCTGCCCTGAACATCCCATTTGGTCCAAATCTTGTTAGACCAGGACTTGGTGATGAGGAGGCTGGTAGTGGTAGCCATTTGTATCTTTAGACTAGATAAGGTCTCTTTTTTTTTTTTTTCCTTCCTCTGTTCTGCAGAAGCTGAAGTTGTAGGGTAAAGCTTTTTCAGCTCCCTAATACTGATGTCTATTAATTTCTGGTCTGAAACACCAGGCAAGTTTCAGAAGATGGCTGAGGAAAGGTAATCAAGAGGAAACAGGGTTTTTTTTCCAAGTGTTTCAAACTTGAGGATGTTTTCCCCTCCACCCTGTGCCTTAAGTAACTCGATCGTGCTGGTTACTGATGACTGTGTACTGGCAAGTCAACACAGAACAGGGTAGCAACTTAATCAGTCTGCAGCAAGAGGCTTGATTACTTCTGACAAGGTTTACCTAGATTTTTTTTAACTGGGGAAAAAACCCCATCATGTTGCATAAACTCTTCATCTGCCATATGTCTAGCTTCATTAACTCAAGTACAGCATCCTCGGCAAGTACGTCGCTTCTGCTGTGACCTTTACCTTTTTGTCTTGGGAGTTTGTGCAGAGAGTGTGTGTTTGCATGAAGCAAAAACATCAAGCCATGGGGGTGTGCTTTGTTTTGAGGACCTGGCTCTTAATTTAGATGCATCTCAAATGGATCACAAGTGGTAGATTAATGCTCTGAATCTTAGCAAAAGGTAGGATATTGCTGTACAGGAACGTTGTTTCACCCTCCAGCTAACGTTTTGGGCCTGTGTGTAAGCAGAGTGTGTTTATTACTGCTGAATTATGTAGACAAGGACTGTTATGAGATATTATAATAGTTACGTGCTGTTTGCTACCCAAAAGGAGCAATGTGAATGTAAGTTACCTGTTGGTGCAGAAAAGCAAGACTTATGGTAACATTTGCATAGGTTTCTTGGTCTCATTCCTGCAAAAATCTGCACTTTGAACATTTGAACAATGAGAAGTCAAAAAAGTGGCTTGTGAACTTGGCAGATTTGCAGCTGGATTTGTTCAGGTGCAGTCCTGCTGTTGTGAATACATGTTAGTATGCTACTAATTGGTAAATTAATAATGCTGGTCTGTGTAATACTGAAATAGCATTATGCAAGCTGTTGAGTATATTGTGATTTTTATCCTGAAATGCTTGATTGACACACCGAAGAGATGAAAGGGAGGAAGAGAACATGAGATTATTCCCCTTTAATAAGCTTACTCCCAAAACCTGCAGAGTGGGAATTGTTGTACATGTGGGGTTTGTGCCAATACGCCTTAAAACCAGTTTAATTGTTACAACGAGCGTAACTAAAATGGCATTGCTGGCTTCTAGAAATTAATACTAGTGTACTCATTGCAAAGCGTGGGCTTGGAATGCTTGAGCGGTTGCTGATTAGAGCAGTTTATAAATAGGTTATCTGTCCTGAATGTCAAGTTCTTGCAAGTCCTGTACGCTAAGTAGCACCGCTCTTACCGGAGTTTGTGTTAATGAGTGCTTCGTGCTCCTTTGGTAGGTAAACGGAGCTCAGATCTTCTATTTAAAGCAAAAGGGCAGTAGCCCACAACCTGGTCACCCACGTATGTGGTGAAGTGAGAGAGAATGTGTTACTGGGCATTAAGCAGTCCATGTGAGCTGCTTTTGTGTTACTTGACCTGCAGGAAGTGGAAACTCATTTCAGGTAAGCTCCTGCATAGTGAAAGGTAGTCTAGGCAAACTCTCTTCACATACTGTTGGTTCCTTTTTCAGTGCGTTTACCCTTCCTTCTCTCCTGTCTGATTTTTAGCAGCACAGTCCAAGTTACGCTGAATTTGATTTGCAGCTTTGCATCAACCAAAAATATTTCTTGGGGAAGTATCAGGTTATGGCATTGGAGGTCGCAGCCTCTTTACTTGTAAAAGTGTGCTCTTAGTTATGGTAAGAAAGCCAGAGTTGATGCGTGGGGCTTGGAATCCCTGCTACTTAGGAGTAGTGAAAAAGTTCACAGATGTTCCTTGTGGAAAAAAGGGAGTGCTGAGATACGTTTAGTAATGCAGATGATGTACGACGGCTTTTAAAATTGTCTTGTAAGAAACTGTTGTTAGTTTAACCAAGGAGGATCAGGCAGCGAACTTGGATTGACAGTTGGTGCGTACAGAAACATTTGCCCAAACAAGGAAGAAATTGCCGTGGAGGCATGCGTGCAGTTCTGGGGAGTGAAGGGTTTAGGCTGACGCTCAGGCTGAACTTCGACTAGTACAGGAATTAGTTGCGCTCCAAAAGAACTTTGAATCTGTGTAGGTCAAACTGAGTTCACAGGGCTTTTGCTGTAAATTATGGCATGGAGGTAAAGTTAGAAGAGCCCACTGGGGGTTCTCCAGGGTTGCAGGGAGTTGGAATCAGCCCTAGTCCCACAGTTGCTCTTGTGCTGTACTGTAGCTAAGCGTAGTCTTGGAAATGTCAAGAAAAATCAGCCTTGTACACCTCCTGAATGTAACTTGTCAGGTATAGATGCTCCCTTGTTACTTTTCCCAGAGTCAGTCTGCTCTGTGCCCCTGCTCCGAAAGTTAGGCTAGTCTGAGATGCTGGGCTGAGCACTGCATTTGGAGTGTATAAAACTGTTTGGAAAGACCTGGGCTAAGCGCAAGGCCCATCCAGGCTACCTCACTGCAGTTTGTTTAAAAATCTAATTGTGCCTACAAGAGTGAAGATGTCTCTATATGCCGAACCAGGCATTATGAATGATTACGTTAATACTCTGCGGTACCGTTGGTGTTGTCAGCCTCCAGACTTTGGGTGAAGCTAACACTGTAGCTGAAATTCTGCCTTGTAAAACTTGCATTGACTTGAATAGAGTTGGGGCAGGGGGGTGCAGGGGAGCTGTTAAGACTGTCAAAAATACTGTTAGGGATAAACATCATTATTTGACGAGTAGTTATTTCTGTCGGTACCTCAGCTTGCAGGGGACTAGGGGCTTTGTCCCCACAGCAACATGAAGGGGGAGTTGTCAGAGTGAATTCCTCATGGTTGCGCCTTGCCGGGCTAGTGTTCAGTGCATGTGCAAGTAGTTTTAATCTTGGGTGGGGTGCTATGTCGTTCAGGTAGTTTGGGAGGAGAACAGTGTCCTTAGTTCCTCTCTCTGTTCCTAGAAAATAAGCTTTTTATGCTGTGAGGATGAGCAGCATGGGAATCAGTCCATCAGGGATTTCTGATAGCATCCTGCTGAGAGGAGGAGGCTTCATGGGAGACTGCGTTTGGGTACACTCATGGACTTCTAAGGCTTAGTGCTTTCACCAGTGGCCTTTGATATAAGCTGCTTGTTTTTAGGGTTACCTTTACCCCTAGTGGGGGTAGTGTTTTACCGTTCAGCAAATGGTACCATTCTATCATTTGGATCTGGTACTTAGGGACATGGTTTAGTGGGGAATAGGTGGTAGGGGGACGGTTGGACTAGATGATTCTCGAGGTCTCTTCCAACCTTGATGATTCTATGATTCTGTGAAAGGCAAGTGCTCATTTGTGAAGGTTTTGAGAACAAAGATCTGGCTTTCTGCTAAAACCGCCTGTGAAAAATGTGAAAGGAATTGGAAGAGAATTGAATTTCTTAGAGTTGGATCCTCTTAAGTTAAACATTAAGCTCATTAGTTTTGAGGGTACTTGAAAAACAAGGGGGAAACCCCAGTCTTTCCAGATCGCAGAGTACTGGGAAATGCTGGGTGAAGATAAACTATTACTGCACACGGTGCCACGCGATGCCATATTGATTTGGGCACCGGCAGAGCTAGGCTGGTGTGCGTCAGGGGCTGTGGCGCCTGAAGCTTAGGTGTTATCTTCAGTGGCGTAGCAGGTCTCTTTGTGAGCCTCGCTGGTCTTCTAGTGGACATTTCTGTGTTAGAAACCTGTGCTGATGGTGTCTCTTTGCAACTGGAGTTATAAAGGTCTTTGCCAGCAGGAGGAGTCCTGCGATTACACTGCTTGCAGCGTGGACTCAGAGTCACTAGGAGGAAAAGTGACTTGGGGCACAAATAAAAGTAGTAAGGCAAAAACTTTTTTTACGATGCCCCTTTGTACAAAGTCAGGTAACTTTAATTGCCCAGCATTAGTAAAATCGGTTCTGAGAAGACAAGTCTGGGGGAGACCTGTACACAGGCTGGCTGCTATTCAAAGCTTTTAGAACATGCTCATAAGGTAGACAGTGACCCTATGCTAGAGGTGCCCTGTGAAAAATGAAGCTTTATTTCAGGGACTTTGAAGCACTGTAAGCACAGTTCCTGCAACAGGGCTTTCCCAAGCACGCCTCCTTTCAGCTCCCAAGGCTTGTTGGGGATGAGGGATGGATTCGGGGGACTGGGAGGGTGAGATAAAGAACATCATCCTAGTTGAAGCTAAGTAAATGCCACGTAGTACCAAGACTCTCATTTTCTCTGGTTTCTGGAAAGCACATGCTGGATTTAGTACCCGTGTGCTGCCGGCGGCCTTTGTACTTTGCAGTTGTGCCGGAAAGCTGTGCCGCCTAAGTGTGGTCAATCCTAAGCTTCCCCAAAACTAAAGGCCGGGTCTGTGTGCGCTGTGTAGCGCGTTTTAGTGCACATCTGCATTGGCTTATTCCTTGCCTGTGAGACACTGGGCGAAAAGGCTAATCTAGCCTTATCACAGCATCCGAGTATTACGAAAGGAAGTTGTTTTCTCTTTGGCCAGATAAAACCCATTCAGTTCTTGATCTCACACTCGGATAAGAAAAATCCTTTCTTTTTTTAAATTCAAGAAAGAAATCCTTCGTCCTTCCGGGTAATACAATACCGTCTGTAAACAACCACGAACACATTAAAGTCAAGGCAAGTTTCTAGTCAATGACAGTGTCCCAACATGATAGGGAATGAGTGCCAAGTCCTCTCCCAAAAACCCTGTGCCACTTGATACAGGCATTTGTTTACTTTTCACGCAGGAACTGTGAATTACTTAAGGCACAGTTGCAGCCTCTGGCACGTTATTGTTCTGTGCCAAGCAAAACATCTGCCGGTAGAGACTTTCATTCAACTTTGACAGGGTTTGCTGCTTGCATTTCAGCAAAACACTGCTATCAAAGATGACTTGGTTTTGCTATTTAATATTGATTAGGAGACTTACATCTGCTGTGTGCTTTTCCACTCCAGGGAAGGGGAGAAGGTACAGTGTAATCTTGTTGTTTGTGGACTCTTTGTCCCTGTAGCTATTGCTTCCTTTACCCTCAGCTGTCTCTGTGAAGAAAGTCGTCTACATTTTTCTGTTTCCTCCCAGAGATCCCAGTGCAAGTGCAGCATTGCTACTGTTACTCATTGACAGAGGTCAGTTTGTTATCCCGCTCCCTGCACTTCAACACATCAGCGTATTCTTAAGGAAGACAGAGCTGAAATAGCCTGAGATGGAAGAAGAACAACCCACGATACCCCCCCAGAACTTTTGGCAAAACTCTGCTCACGGGACAGGCTGGAAATGTTAACAAGAGAAGAAGAGCTGCGCAGAGGGTAGATTCTGGCCTCCTGTTTACATTTTTCTACAGAAGAGTTTGACCAGAAGTTAGAGGTTCAAAGTGATTAAAAGTAATTAGGACATATTTAAAAAATTTACATAACTGATTTCTGTAATTTAGCAGCCTTAAAGAAAGGAATGCTTATTTATGAGGTAAAACTTGAGAGAACTTTTAACTCTAAGAACTGAAGTGTCAGGGATTCTGGAAGTGGGGAATTCACAGAAAAAAATCCTTTTCATAACTGTCTACTTGTCAAGTTTTAACTGTCCCAGAAAGCAGATGGCTTGATACGAGAACAGGACTAGAGCTGAGTCTGCTTCGGTCTGGCAAGCTCCTATAAGGAAGGTCACAATCTTCTTTGGAAGGCTGAACCCCCAGGTTTCCAAGTATGGACCACATGGGCCAAATTCCAAGGAATTCAGAAGATCCTGAGAAGACCCCCTCAGCCAGCAGAGCTGGAATGAGACACATCCTTCTCCAGAAAGCATTTCTTCAGCTGGTCTGTGTAAATCTGTGCCGGCACATGCCCAGCTCAAATCACTCTAACCAGTGACTTGCATGGCAAACGGCGAACACCAATGTGCAGAAAATTGACCTCTGCCTATTGTTTTGATGAAAGAATGGTTAAAAATGGTTTATTCCTACAGCCTCAGCGATTCTTTGCGCCGCTAGTTCCAAGACAGGCCGCTGCAGTTGGCGGCTGGGTCATTGCTTTGCAAGATACACCCTTCCAGCTTTCAGTCTTCAACCAGTCTCGTATTTCTTGGGACAATCTGAAGCTTATTGTGTAATTTCACTTGCTGTTAACTTGTAAATAGAGTCAAAGCAGTGATGCTGCTTTTGTATTGAATTAGGAGTTTTTAAAAAAAAGCATGTGAGGGACAAGACTTTACAAAAACGCTGAATTTCTGAAATAGTGCAGGTGGCCTTAGTGCAAAACTTGAGAAATGTTTTCTTTTAAATGCATGTTTTATTTTCCAGAGGAAAAAGCTCTTCCTTTACATCATGGAATGGGTAAACTTTCTAAAATTATGTAAATTATGGATCTTGAGTTCTTCTGACTTCAACAGCTTCTTTGGAACAATGCTTTATATTAATGTAAGCTACTTTTACAGTCCTCTCAAATGACTTAAAACCTGTAACACCATCTGCTTTGACAGATAGTGGTGAAATACCTGTTCTTCTCACGTGATAGAAAATGGACTCTTTCAGCCCTGGTGAGAAGGGAGTGGTGTGAATTCTGACCCAGAAGTGTTTGGCTTCTCTGTGTGGGTACACTGGTGAGGTGGGAAGGAACTGACTTCAAGCTTTGCTCTTCTCCTGTGTTGCAGCAGGACTTGTGTTATGGTCTGAAATAGCTTTGGGTGGGAATGGATTCCCCCGGGGATCATATGAAATGACAGGAGCAAGGCGATGGCATGGGAATGGTGAGCTGGTCAGTACTCTGGGGATGAGAGGAGAAGGAAGAGGGAAGGAGAACTGGGCTCAGAACAGCAGAAAGGAAGGTAGGAGAAACAGAGAGGGGCAGGCTGCAGCTGAACAAGGGAAACAAGTTGGAAAAGCATAGAGAATAGTAGCAGAAAGATGGACAGCAACATAAATTAGTCACAAAAAATAAAGTGCAGGTAGGCAATTCGCTGTGTGGGTTCCCTCTGTGTGCACATCCTCCTCCTGAAGAAAAGGCTGGAGGGAGAAGGGAACAGCCTAGCATGGTACCGAGTGGAAAGTACATGTGAAAGGAAGGGAGTGGTGACACTGGCCTCCCAAGTGCAGTTACCATTCCTTCATCATGGCTTACTCCTGTCTCTGCCTAGCTTATGTAGTGAGGAAGGGCCTATCTTCTCTGAATGTGTTGGGAAGAATTGCAGTCTCACAGAGAGCACCGGCAGGTGATAAAATATCTTGTTTCAGCTGTTAGGTGGAGTGGTGACAATCAAAAATACCTGATCTCACTAGATTATGCTGTCTCTTGGAGCTTTTCTCCTGCGCTGCTTGAAGCACTCAGAAGTCAGAGGCTGTGTTTCTGCCTGTCTTCAGATGATCCGAAACTAAGAGCCAGACCGCTCTGCAGTGGTTATTCGGAAGGAGCTGTGCACGGGGCAAGAACATTCTGGCAGCGCCGTGCGCG
The DNA here is from genome assembly GCA_013399095.1 of Psophia crepitans. NCBI lineage: Eukaryota > Metazoa > Chordata > Aves > Gruiformes > Psophiidae > Psophia > Psophia crepitans. The sequence goes on along the minus strand of VWZZ01004285.1, from coordinate 150,866 downwards.
GTTGCCTTGGTTTTACCAGCAGCTCGCGGGAAGGGGGGACAGGAAGCAACCAGGAAAGCTCCACTGAGCGGCCGCTTTGAACATGCACCTTGGTGTGAGTGTCTCTACATGGTAGGCATCCCTTGGGCCTTACGCAGCCATTAAGCTGACGAGCCCTGCATGTGCCTGGCTGTTACGACTTCCACCTGGTTTTGCCTTGCTGGTGCTCCTCGGAGTTTGCTCGAGTTGTGCTGAATTTCACTTGAGTCATTAGAAGGGAATTGGGGCCCCTGTATTCCTTTCATAATTTCTGCTGTGTTTGAAGTCAACGTGACATATTTGTGTGGTTAGTGTTTGTGTGTGCAGTGGTAGTTATCGTGTGTCTCTGCTCCTATTTTTATTAAAAGTACCTCCTGCTAATGGCTAATGAGTAATAAATCTGTAAAGCACGGAGAAACTCATCATGCAAATTGCTGTTGGAATCTTGGCTCGGTGCCACGCTGTACATCTCACTTCCCACGGTTGTTGCTGGAATTACGGTACAGTAATTAATGGCGTACAATCCTGGGGAAACCAAATGACCTCCAACACTGAGTTCAAGATGGTAGTGTTCATTAGAAAGTGAATCAAAATTGAACAGATTGAATTCCTGTGAGGAATTACTACTACGTTTAGCTGGCGTAGTTGCATTTAATCAGACAGGCTTTGCTCAAAGCAAGCGGGAGAAGGCGGCTGCAGCAGTCCGGCCTTGGACAACTGACTGCTGTGTGATAACTGGGACGCTGCTAGGGAGCAGGGACATGGAAATTAGCTCAAATATATAAACGTATTTGTTCGTAGGCTGGTAAAACTAGGATCATTTTTCCTGTTCAGTTTTAGGTTTTTGCACGGAGCAATTGAATGGCTGTGACTGCAAACCTTGTGGCCGGTTGTCTTTATCTCGTGACTTGAAGGAACCCGGTGTCCATATTGCAGAAGCACCGGGTGGAAGCTGGCTCTGGAATCTCCTGTTGAGCGTGCAGGGCTGGAGGTGTGAAACACTGAGTTTTTCATGATGGCCCCGGAGCTGAAAACTGCCTAAAGAAAGAAAATCTTCTACCGGGACCAGCTGGACTCTGTTTTTTGGAGGTGCTTTAGTAGTTTTTCTCAGTGGGAGTGCTTGATGGGTGATTTTGAATCTTCCTTCACATAGGAAGTGTCCGTAATGGGTGCAAAGGAATTGAAATTGAAGGAGGAAATTGAAAGACTCTTTCCATGGCCACCTATGTGACAAGAAACCAGTTCTTTCCCTAAACAAATCCTGCCCCTTTGCTCTGTTAATCCTGTGAACAAAAGCAAGATCCAAACATAACTAATGAAAAGCATCACCCCCCCTCCAGACGGTGCCTTCTCCCTTTCAGCCCATGGATTTGTGACCGGGATAGAACCCCCACCACCTCCCTCTGCTCTGAAACCCGCGGGGGTCAGTTTCTGCCACGCTTTCCCACGCAAACGCGTTTGCTTTGCCTAATCGTAGGACAAACCACCGCTGCTGCAGCCGCTGTTCCTGCAGCCGGGACCGGCTGCANCCTCTGTTCCTGCGGCCGGGGCCGGCTGCGGCCTTCCCGGGGGCTGTTCGTTCTCCCGGTGGCAGCCGAGGAGGGGACGCGCGGCTCCCCTCGCCCCCAGCCGGGGTGCGCGGCGGTGGCTGGGCGCTGCCTGCCCCGGCCCTGGGTTCGCCCCCCGCCCTCTGAAAGGTGCCGGGGGAGGAGGAGGAAAGCGCTGCCCGAGGCGGGGCCGGGCGGGGCGGAGGGGCGGGCGGGTTACGGCGCATTTTTTTTGCGGGACCGCCGCCGCTTTGTCTGCGGGGAAAGTTTGGCGGTGGGGCTGGGG
>VWZZ01004285.1:90407-140695 GCA_013399095.1 Psophia crepitans | reverse complement strand
ATTCTATTCTATTCTATTCTATTCTATTCTATTCTATTCTATTCTATTCTATTCTATTCTATCCTTGGTGCATAAATCAAACGTTTAAGCGCAGAGAATGCAAGCACTGCAGAGTTGCTTGAGTTGTGAACGCCGCAAAAGTTCTGCGTCTCGCTTGACTGCTGTAGTTGCACGTATGGCAAGGGCCAGCTTGTGTTCGTGCGTTTCCTCTGGGGGAAACACATCTCTCTGATTTCTGTGCTGAGGAGGTTTGCATTCCTCCTCCTGCCTTCGCCTTTGCAGGGAGTTTTCAGATCCGCGCAACCAGCGAGCCGGCTTCCTTTGCTTAGCAGAGAAGAAAATACACATTACTTGTGTTTTCTTATCTGGAAGGTAGGTAGTGTGGGTGGGGATGAGGAGACATTCGTGCCACAATGAAAGTAGATGTGTGTGAGAGGGATTGATCAAGTCCAAGTCTGCATCTTTCTGGCTTGTGCCAAAAAGGGTTTTGAGCCCTGGGAGGAGGAGACGGGAGGCACTGGGCTATGAATGCAGGTGGGAGTTGGTTTAAATGGAAAGTGTGACTTGATAAATGACACTTCATGTCTGGTAGACACTGCAGTGAGGAAGAACAAGCCCAGTGGACCAGTCTCCAGTAAACTTGTATTTTGTCTGTGTTAAGACATGGAGGTTGTCTGTTGCAACAGCTGCTGGTAATGCACGTAATCTGCACTGGCAGATTCCTTGGGAAGTTTCATGACACACGTGGCGAGGGGCCTTTTTATCACTCCAAAGCAGCAAATAAGCCAAGCAGCTTTTCTTGACAGGAAATAACCTTTTTAACCCTGGAGTTTGAATGAAAATTATGAACTTAATAAAACCCCCTACCTTAATCCACGGTAAGTGGTGCTGTACTTGGGCTTCTACCAAAAATTTTGCTTCCCTTTTTCCTTTTGAAACTGCCTGAAAAAGGATTCAAGTTAATTGAGATGCTTAGTTGACTTGAACATCCTAAAACAAGAGTCTTTGAGTTTAGGAGTCAGAGCGCAACATGCCTTTTCCAGATGAGGAGGAAAAAAATATTGTTGTAGTTCTTTGGATAGTTCAGCTTTTCATCTTTTTAATTCTGCTCTGCAATCAGTCATGGTAGAGGTCACAAAATAATTATATTATTCATTAAAAAAATCACGTTGATGGATACCCATTGTATAAATACAACTTCCATCAGCTCTATTATAAATCAGATCATCAACTTAAAGTATGAATTAACTGTATTTTTTTTATAAACACTGGCAAGGAGTTGGACTGGTAGGGGAGAACACCAGCAGAAGATGAGGGGGTGAAGCGGTGGAAGCATGGAGCTGGGTTCTGCTGGAGGTAGCTGCTTGCTCAGCTGCAGAGACAGTTTTTTATATAGTTAACGTTTTATTTCAGGAGGCAAGCACAATCCGTGTGGAGAAACAATGTGCTCATCTCAAATTCTGTGTCTGAAGAAAAAGTGGGTGAAAACGTTGATGCTAAAAGTTTGAAGTTTGTGACAATAAAATGATTTTGTTTCTGAGGGGACTGACTCTGTATGACATGGTCTTGTTCAGTAAAGCATCCCTTTAAATCTCCGGAAACTTGATAGCATCTTGCATGCATACATTTTGTTGTCAGAAGTTTAAAGAAAGCCTGATTTTAAGCTTTTAAAATTAGACTTCAGTTTCCATCTGTAGTTTGTGCCGAATCAGAAAAGAAAGGGGAAATATAGTAAATAGAAAATGCTTTTATTTAAAAAGGAGAAAATAAATCTCCCACTCTAGATAGCTTCTCTTGTGAATAAATTAGTGACTTTAAAATAAATGTTAGCAGGTGCAGAACACTTCTGGTTAGGGAATGTTTCAAATTAGCCATGGAAAATGAGCTCCATCTTAATTTCTTTAGAACGGTAACAGGTTACTACTGAAGAGTGAGTTCGGAACTGAAGATTTCAGTTGAAGGTTTTGCTTGCTGACTTTTACAACGGTCAATATGTTGTTGGTTGTGTGTGTTTTGGTTTTTAAATAATGTGATTTAAATGCCGCTACTTAGCTTGGGGGTTCTTACTCAGCTCCACCAGGGAGCAGAACTATACATTTCTGTTTATAACACGCATACAACTCTTGGTAGCTATAAACTCGAGTTTACAGCAGCACGAATCTCCCTTCTGGGTCCTGTTCCAGTGGGCATTTTACAGAACACTACGGCGTTCTCCGCTTTGCTGCGGGCGTTGCTCTTTGAGCAGCCTGCACTCTTGGTTCGCTCTTCTGCTGTCTCCCGTGTTGGCTTGAGTAGTGGGGAAGGAAGGAGTTAGCTGTGGTGGGGGCTTGCGGGATGGAGGTCGCTTTTTCCTCCTGTTGCGGGGTGGATGTGTTCTTGTAGACCTGAGTTGACTTAATATCCTGTATATGATGATGTTTGTTTATTGAGCAGATAGAATGACATGCCGTGACTCTCACAGGACTTCACAGAGTAGCGATGGAAAGGCTGGGGGCATTTAGCGCGGCGGGGGCCTGATTGTGCCGTGTTCTTTTAAGCCTGTTTGGAGCAAGCGTGTAACGCTGAATAACTGTTCTGTGCGGTGTGTAGGGCTTCATATCCAACTTAGCCTTGCTTTGTGCAGCTATGAATAGAAGTGCAAGGTGATGGAAAATAGACCTCTCCATTTACACAAATGGTATGCGCTTAAGGTTTATTAATATAATAATGAGATGCTTCTCATGTAGGCAATCCCTTCCGCTTCTGGGCTTCAGAAAGCTGAGATCAACTGATGAATAAAGACAAAAGTGGGTTTTGGTTTTTTTGTTTTTTTTTGATAAAGCATGTGCTGCATGTGTGTTCCTTGAAAATAACAGTTTAATAGTGTTTTATTTCACGATACCAGGTAAAAGAAGCTTAGATGTAAGACGAAGATTATTCTCCTGAGGATGCGGTGAATTCTTGTCTCTTTATCAGTAAAGAGGGTTTTTTTGTGGATCGAGGCACGCAATTTAACGTGTAATAATTATTCTTTTGTATGTTAGTGGTTCTCATACAGAAGATTTCTAAATGTCATTTTTTTGGTCTGAGAAAATGAGCTCTCATTTTATAAGGAAACACAACGCTGTTAGCGTAGCTGAGAGTTGGTGTGTTCTAGAACTGGCACATTTGTTTTGTTTTGTAGCAGTATGAAACTTGTTCTGAATACCAAATAACACGTGGTGAAAACTTGGGAAGAGTTGTAGATCTCAGTGTAAGGGGTTTGATATAGTACCTGCAGGCAGCCAGTACAGTTTGCAGATCAGGGGGCTGCTTCGTTCCTTTCTCACTTTTCCCACTGAAAAGAAGTCCTGCGGAGCTCTAACATCCTTAAACAACCATGAGCTCCATTAAAAACTCTTAAATGAGGAAGTGCTCATGAAATTGAGGGTTAAAACCCCTTGAAAACTCAGAAGGATCTGCCCCTGCCCTTCTGTCAGCAGAGGTGGATGACACCTCAGCCGGAAAACCACGGCCCTGAGCCAGAGCACTTTGACAACTCCGGGGGTTTTCACCTTTCGGAGGTTTCCACTGTTCGGGAGCGCTGTGAGGGGGTTCACTCATCAGAAACCAACTGTGGCTTTGTTGGCGGAAGGGCAAATGCTGCTGCTCTTCCTCGCTGTGTCTGATGGAGAAGGCAGCAACTGCCCAAGTTGCAGTGGAAGGGCCGTTCGTAACGTGAAAGGCAAATTCATACAACACAGACTTTGTTCGCCTGTAGGCTGTCCCGTGCTGGATGGAGGAGGAGATGAACACAGGGACGGGAAGGGGTGGAGGGTGGCTGGCCCTGTCTCTGGGGCCAGGTGCTGTTCTCCTACAGCTTGGCCCTATCGTTGGTCTCACAGAAGCAGAATCTTCCAGTTCCGTCTCTTTGCGTGCTGCAAATGCACTAAATCTGTCGTCCAGTTCCCTCCGCTTCAACTCTTCTGTGTGTATGTACGTGTCTGTCTTTCTTTCCTGGTACGCTTGCTGGTCAGAAATGGTTCTTTTTTCCCTTCTGTGTAAGTGGGATCTCACACTGTAGCAGTCCAGGGCCAGCAGTGAGGTCGTGGTGCTCCTCGGTTGCCTGTGCCGAAGAACAGCCTTGCACCCCGGGTGTGAACCTGCGGGGTGCTCCTTCTAAACGTTCAGGTACCCACGGTGCTTGTGGCAAAAAGAGATTTTGAAAAAAGTCTTCTTTCCTTTAGATAGCACAACAGAAATGTGGATAAATTAATCATAGAATGGATAGGGTTGGAAGGGACCACGAGGATCAACTAGTTCAGCCCCTCCACCATGTTAGTTTTAATAGACTAAAAAAGACAATTCGGTGGGTTGTGGGGCTTTTGAGCTTTCATCTGAGACTCTGGGCTGTCCACGATGACTTTCTGCAGCTGTATGGTTTTTTTTCCTCGTAGGTGTGAGTGTCTGCTGGCTGTAGTATTCTGCTTCAGGGGTCTTTCCTCTCCGTCCTCTGTCCTGGCTGGTGAAGGACTCGTGCTTTAATCTTCGCTGTGTCGTGGGAGGTGATCTGGCGTCAGCCTGTTTTGGAGATCAGGGTGTTTACAAGAGCTGCCCTGTTCCACGTTTTCCATTTCAGTGGTCTGCCCGGATGGTAGCTGTTCATCCGCAAACGCCGACCTCAGTGGTGATTAACATTTAATAGCACAGTTATAGGAGCTATGTGCCAGAGCCCTGGCAGGAGATGCTGGATTTCTCTTGGATTCATTCACCAGGCCAAGAATTTAAGTTACCTGCATTTATAAATTTCACAAGTCATCGTGCCTGCCATCTTTCCAGATGCTTTTCAAGAGCCTTGTTTGGGAAATAACACCTTGTAATTTGTCGTTTGCTTTCCGTTTTTAAATTCCCAGTATGAAAAATCCTTTTTTCCTTTGCTAGCTCGCTCTCTCATTCCTTCCTTCTCTTCAACCCCATCGAAACCTTGATTAGGTTTCCCATTTGCATTTTCTCTTTAGAGTCAGGGTTGCAATGTCTAGTTAATTGGTAAGAGAAATGATAGAGATCAGGTTTTGCCAGTGGAAAAAGCCTCTGACTCATTAAAAGTGGAGACCCGTGGACAGCGCAAAGTAATGTAGCTGTAGGTAACAGCTCACATCGCCTGGGGACCCACCTCAAATGTGGTTTCTCAGCAGGCTGGAATTGGCAGCAAACCATCGTTGTACTGGTGCGCGTGCCTCACCCAAGCCTGGCGTTGAAAACTTTTCTTGGTTTGGGAGTGCGAGTGCCAGCTTTGGAGTTGGAAGCAGCGTCCCACAGCTGATGGAAATGATAACGGCAGATGTGGAGAACGGGGCTCATCGGGGTAGATTTATTATATTCTGCTGGTGCTTGTGAAAGCGTAAGCCAGCACTGTTCTTTGTGGAGCAGTGAAGTATGTCTGCAGTTTAGGCAAGAAGTGGTTTTGCTCAGCAGGGTTGTTAGGGGTAGGTTTATGTGCACATAGATGTGTATCAGACCGGCCCCCTTGATCTCCGAGGGGCTCTCAGTTGTGCCGGGCAGCGGCAGATCTGCCTGCCACAAGCAGGAGAGGCAAGAGGGTGTTTGGGTTGCAAGTCATAGCCTGCTTTTCCAGAAGCGGTTTCGTTGTCTCTTTCTGTGTCAAACGTGACTTTAGTTTTGAGCCATCAGCCCTGGCTTTGCTTTCCTCCTTGCTTGCCGAAGACGTAAATGACAGCTCACCTGATGACTGAGTTTCCCTCTCTGAGGCACGGTAATTCAGAGCTGCCGAAATCACCCGGTGGGGCACAGTTCTGGAGATGGTTGTCTTACTGTTTTTATGGGCTAATCATATTCCAGGAGCATAACGTTAACGTTCATCAGATGACTTTTAAAGGTCTTTGAACTGAGCAAGAAAGTCAATATCGTTTTAATTATCCCCAGACAGCGTTTTACAGAAGTGGTGTTTACCCTCTGGATATACGTGTGCATCAGTAGCTTCAGGAGAGAGGCAATGAAGATGGAAGGCTGGAGCAAAAACGTCAGGAGTATGTGTGTTTGGTCTTTTGTGTTAGGAAAGAAACAGAAAGATCGTGTGTTGGGAAGAAATCTGAAAGCGTGCTGTTGTGAAAGGAGCCCGCTGAAGGTGATTAAAGCTCACTTGCTTGTAGCTGGAAGAGGCAGAGGGACGTAACTTTCTGCTCTTGTGAGACCCCACCTGGAGTACTGCGTCCAGCTCTGGAATCCTCAGTACAGGAAGGACATGGAGCTGCTGGAGCGAGTCCAGAGGAGGCCACAAAGCTGATCCGAGGGCTGGAGCCCCTCTGCTGCGAGGACAGGCTGAGGGAGTTGGGCTTGTTCAGGCTGGAGAAGAGAAAGCTCTGGGGAGACCTAATCATGGCCTTCCAGTTCCTAAAGGGGACCTACAGGAAAGATGTCAGGGGCTGTTTCGTAGGGAGTGCAGTGACAGAACAAGGGGTAATGGGTTTAAACTAAAAGAGGACGGATTTAGATTGGATGTTAGGAAGAAATCCTTCCCCGGGAGGGTGCTGAGGCCCTGGCACAGGGTGCCCCGAGAAGCTGTGGCTGCCCCTGGCTCCCTGGCAGTGCCCAAGGCCAGGTTGGATGGGGCTTTGGGCAGCCTGGGCTGGTGGGGGGTGTCCCTGCCCATGGCAGCGGGTTGGAACTAGATGATCCTTGTGGTCCCTTCCAATCCAAACCATTGTATGATTCCAGTCAGAGGTGTAAGAGCAGGTCTGTTTTCAGTCTCACTTGTCTGCTGGCACCCACCCACCCACGCACGCTTGCCAGTCCCCGTGAGGCAGCAGTTTCTCTGCATATGTCTTTCTCATTGGCATATGGGGCGCAGGATTGTTGCATTCCTGTGACACATAGGTCTGTATCCCACGCCCAGCAGATGGTACGGAGAGGTTTCCCGCTCCCTGAAGGGAGAAAGGAGTTTTGTCTGGCAGTTGCTGTGCTTTGAGAACAGACCATGCTAGCAGAAGAACTTGAGGTGTTTGCTTTCTTTATTTGCTGTGGCTCACTGGAGCAAGCAATTGCCCTAACGTGTGTGTCTGAGATGTTCTTTCAACTTCCTAAATGCTCGTAGCTTCTCTCTATCACTGTGTACAGGCATGAGCAGGTCCCACTGAAGGCTGTTGTCATCTGGGAACTTGGGCTGTTTCTTCTAATGCTGGTTTTCTCTTAGAGGGGGGCTGCCAGATACTGAATCTGAATAAGAGACCATAAACACCAACGCAGTTTTCGGGGGGGGAGGTGGTGCTTGCCACCTGCATCCTCCTCGTGGAGAAGCAAACTTGGGTTTGACAAGTGACAGTGATGTCACATCTCCCTCTTTTGCCGTCACCCGAGTGCTCGGTGGAGCAGAATGTGTTACTTAACTTCTGCGGGTAATTTAAATCCCACCCTAATGTTGCTTGCTGCTGGGCATCGTAGAAGATAAACGTGGAATTTCTTTGCATTGTAAGAGCGTATCTTTTTCTGGCAGCTCTGGGTTTTGTCAGTGCTCTCATTTCTGTTGTAGTACTAGTTACTGGAGGTTTGTATCACAGCCTAGTGCAGGGCACCTGCTTTGGCAGGGGTGTTGGACTCGATGATCTCTAGAGGCCCCTTCCAACCCCTACCAATGTGTGATTCTGTGATCTTCCTGAGAAATTTTGTGCTAGAGGTTTTTTGGTAGTTTGAAAAATAATTGACCTTGGATATGATTGCCAAGGACTGACAGAACTTTACTGTACATTTTTGATGACCCCCAGAGAACTTTTGGATTGAATTTATAAGATAACTGAGGAAAGTGGATCCCCAACTCTTGTTGGCGTTGACTGGAAATTGGGCGCTTTCCTCTAGTAAGGAAAATGCTAGTCTTAGTTTTTAGATAGAAATGTNTGTTGGCGTTGACTGGAAATTGGGAAAATGCTAGTCTTAATTTTTAGATAGAAATGCTGAAGCTACTAGTACGTATTAGCAAGAAACTTTTTCAGTCTAAGGAGAAAAATAAACCTGAACCAAGCCGGTTTTATTTAGAAATGGAAAAGAAACTGTTAGTACAGCGTTTCTTCTGTCCTTCCCATATAAACAGCTTTCTGTCTCATTGCGGTACGATATCAGTGGAGACAAAAATGAGTTGGGACAAATGAAACAGCCTGGTGTAGACAGATCTGTGTAACACAAAATGGCACAGAATATGTATTTAAAAGATAGTTTGGATGTGATCTTTTCAACTGAGTCTCAAAATACCGGACAAGTCTGTTAAGGTTGAGCTTTGCATCTGAGTAACTGAATCGTCACGTCCAGCAGAACTGCTTGGATTGGCAAAGCCTGGAAACCTCTGTCCTGTTCGTGTAGGTGCGCTTTCAGGCAGACAGCTGGGAGAAGCCGCAAAAGCTGTGGAGAAAGGCTGCCGACAGAGGAATTTGTGGAGCTCTGTGGGAGTCTGTCTGCTCCTCCATGCCAGAGAGCTCACTGGAGAGACAGCTTTGCTCTGTACTAGTGCCAGGCTACGCGTGCACGTTTGCCAGCCCAGGATGTGTTTGAGACCTTGTTCTTCGTCCTCAAAACATCTTGAGCAAAAAAGTTACAAGGACCTGGTGAATGTCTGCTTAGTCTTTTGAACTCGATTACGAGTCATAGAATCCTTAAGGTTGGAAAAGACCTCCAAGTTCATCAAGTCCAACCGTCAACCCAACACCACCGCATCTACTAACCCATGTCCTGTTGTGCCACAGCTACACGCTGTTGGAACCCCTCCAGGGACGGTGACTCCACCACCTCCCTGGGCAGCCTGTTCCAAGGCCTGACCACTCTTTCAGTGAAGAAATTTTTCCTAATCTCCAACCTAAACCTCCCCTGGAGCATTTTGAGGCCATTTTCTCTTGTCCTGTCACTTGTTACTTGGGAGAAGAGACCAACCCCCACCTCACCACAACCTCCTTTCAGGTAGCTGTAGACAGTGATCAGGTCTCCCCTGAGCCTCCTCTTCTCCAGACTGAACACCCCCAGTTCCCTCAGCCGCTCCTCATCAGACTTGCGCTCCAGACCCTTCACCAGCTTTGTTGTCCTTCTCTGGACATGCTCCAGCACCTCAATGTCCTTCTTGTGGTGAGGGGTCCAAAACTGGACACAGTACTTGAGGTGTGGCCTCACCAGAGCTGAGTACAGCGGACACGGTCACTTCCCTGCTCCTGCTGGCCACGCTATTTCTGATGCAGGCCAAGATGCTGTTGGCCTTCTTGGCCACCTGGGCACACTGCTGGCTTACGTTCAGCCAACCGTCAACTAGCACCTCCAGGTCTTTTTCCTCCAGGCAGCTTTCCAGCCACTCTGCCACCAGCCCGTAGCGTTGCTTGGGGTTACAGAATCACAGAATCACATTGGGGTTGTTTTAATCAGTCATAAACCTTAGACAAAATTTGACTACTATGTCTGTGCGGTTGTCCCATATGGAATTTCTTATCTTCCAGGTTTGTTTCATGTGTTTCTTTTTCCTTTGTTTTCCCTTGAACACCTCACGTCCCCATCAGGAATGCCAGTATGAAACCCCCTCACCGTTACAGTTGTTGCACAGGCTTGTTAAATCAATTGATTCAAAGTTGTCCAGGATAAATCATTCTCTGAGCCCTTTCAGCAAACACCAGCTCTCTGGTTGTTGCCGTTCTACCTGCTGAATTTCACGAGGAGCCGAAGATATTCCTTGGTGCTTTCAGGAAGAGGTATAATAGATGGAAAATATCCTAAATATGAAGCTCTTCCAGATGGGTGCATTGATTTTTATATCGCTGCTCAAATCTGTCAGCCTTGAAAGCGGCTGTAGAGAGAGCCACGTGCCGTTGTGACGCTCTGAGGTTTGTGATGCCAGGATGTCTGTATTTCTGCCGTGCATATTAAATAGCTTCCAGTGGGAATGCATGCAACAGGCTTCCGTTGGAAGACCGCTGTAGTTCTCCTAGTGCTGCGATTTATCATTGAGCTGTAGATTAAGGAGACCCGTTAGAATAAAATACTTGGCGCTTACTCGATTTTGTAGTCGTTATATCTACTTCAAATCATTCAGTAATGAATCCTCTAGCTAACCCTGGGAGCTTGTCTTCAGAAGGAGCTTTATATTACCAGCTGGAATGCTACAGCGAAGGGAGAGTCCCAGGCCTTTTCAGACACCCTTAACTGTGTTTCTGAGGGTGAGTGAGGGGAAAAAAATCTCTCCCTCCTCCCCCAAATGATAAATCTTGCTCATGATTTCTTCCTGTATTAATTTGAAGAATTTTCAACCAGATGTTTCATTACTCAAAATAAGACATTTAAACTGCTTCCCATGTGCTTTGTGGACATCAAAATTAAATTTTTTGCAGGCTCCAAATTGGGAAATTTTAAGTTTCTTACTGAGCATAAATTTCCAGTGCCATCAACAGGAGCTGAAATCTGGGGTCTTGCAGCGAGATGACGAAGAGGCGACATTTTGGACCTCGCAGCTGTATACATACTCTTTTGTTTCTCTCAGTTGTCATACTAGAAATCTGATTTTTGATGGGAATGTAGTCTCCCTGAAAATTTTAACCTTTTCGTTTCCGAGGAATTCATCTGCTGTCCTACATGAATAAATTTGGTCATCGTTAAGTGGGAAAATCGCCCTTGGGTGCTTAGCCAGCATGAGACCAATATGCTCTAAGTCAAAGGTTTCTTTGTGGTTCGTGGATATTCATGTTTTCAGAGGGAATACAGGGTCGGTTGTTTCGCTATGAACTGAAACCCCCCGCTGATTCAGACAGAGTTGTCAGTAATGACACACTAATAGCCAGTTCTCAGTTAGTGGATGCAGTAAATCCTTCTATGCATTTGAGCCTGGTAGAGTTGTTTCAGGTGAAAACATGAGCAAACTTGTTAGCAGTTTCTTTCCCACATCTGTTGCACTTCTATAGATTCTTCTGTATATGTAAAAAGCCTGATTTGCTTGAGTATTTGAGGAGTTAACGTACAGTTAAACTCTAGATATTACAGAGTAAATGTAACTTGCTACATTTTTGTCCCAGTGGATTTTTGTTGTTGTTGTTCTAAAGAATCAGAGTTTTAAAAGTGCTCCATTCTGAACAACCTAGGTTTGATTTTAAATTGGAGACGCTTAAAAATTGCATCTACTCCTTTCTATCTCCATTTCTCAGTGAAACTGTGAGATCATCGTTCTCATGGAAAGGGAACCTAAAAGTGCCTCAATCTGTTGTTGTGGGGAAACCTTCCAAAACAAAGGTGAATTGTGTGCTCCCGTCGAGTCACGTAATTCTCAAGTCTCTCTTCCGTGTTTTATTTGAAACAAAGATTCCCAGAATGAAATGATAAACTTCTTGAAAATCTGTTTAAAATGAAATTAAATCCTTAGGACAAAACATAGTTTTGTTACTTTTGAAGACGTCTGGAGACATCACGTTAGATAAACTGGAAGTAACTGAGATACAGTCAACTATAAATCAAGCGGAATTTGTCCCAGATTTTAACTTCGTGTTACATAGGCAAATAAGTGCAATCTCATGATGTGCTTATGGGTGACAAAGCTTGGGAACAGACCAAAGATGTCCATAATGTGCTCACTCTGCCCACGAGCGCTTCCCACGTGTTTTCGGTGCGTTGACCCCTCTGTCATCGCAAACGGACTGTGTTTGCGTCAGGGAAACTCCGTGCCGTCAGCCTGATTTAGTGAGGAATCTTACATTTCTTTTGAGCATGTAAACGTGGTCAGGAACATCTTGGCTGTTCTGCTGGAGCTGACAGGCAAAGCCCAGGCAGTGTGCTGGAAACAAGGGGAAATTGGGCTGTAGCACAAGGAGCTGTGTTTTGCCTTGACAGGTTCTTAAGTGGCGAGGTGATCCTGCTTCCTAGAAGAGGGAAAATGCCAGCGTGGTCCGTTGGTTGGAGAGCTGCAGACCTTTGTCTCCGCTGTGTTTATGCGGTGTTTCATCAACGGCACCTTCCGTGCTTGAATGCCACGTCCTGGCACAAGTCTGTACCTTCTCTGGTTTGAGCAGAATTCTGTCATGGTCCTGTTTATACTGGGCAAGTTGAAGGTGACTCTGTGGTACGTGACATAACGTGGAGGTTTCCTGTCAAGACCCTACATTTGTAGCCATAAACGAAAGTGGCCTTAAGCCCTGTTATCCAACAGTAGGACATCTTGCAACCGCAGAAGTTGGGTGTGACTGCAGTGCTGTGTTTTGCAGTTGTTTTTTTTTAATTTTACTTCTGAAGAGGTTTTCGGATGCTTGAGTAATCCAGTGAGCAATCCTGTGTATGTGGTGTGTGATTGATGAGGTAGAATGAGGACATATCTGTGATGACAGAGGATGCCTGAGACGCACTGGCATGCTAAGAAGTAGATTGGCATGGTAAGAAGGGAATTTCTTATTAAAATCATTTACCTCTGTAATGTTGGTGATTCTTTTCTGTCTGGTCCATTAATACTTTGATTCTTCTGAGCAGGCTTAATTAAGGCAACGCTGATCCTACTGTTTCCTTTGGCAGATGGTGTGACAGACAGCCCCGTGTCTGTCCTGCTTTGGTATTGTGCAACATAGGGTTTCTTTTGGTCATTTTAGCAACAGCCTGGCTCCATAACCCAAAGGATCGCTGGATCCTTTCCGGTGTGTGTCAGAAGGATTTGTTGGCTGTAGAAGAGTGGGGAGACCTCTGGGATCTCCTCATGCTTTGGGGAGGAGTGTGCTGGAGGTACTGCAGATACTTCCACCTCCTCTGACCTGCCCTTATTGCAGCGCATAGGTGTCTTTGTTGGGGAAGATCTAAGCTCACAAGATGTCAGAGTGTCAGTTCTCCCTCTTGCCTCAGGCAAAGAAATACCTGTGAGATCAGAGGCAAGCCTCTAGAAATCCCTAGGAAAGGTGTCATCCCTGATATTTTGCATCCTAGGAGCACGCTGTCCAGTTAAGCTGCTTTTCCCACTAGGATTAGCGTCCTGTGCGTTGTCCATTTATCCACTTGTCGTGGCATTTCTGCCTAGTAATAGTTGGGTGTGGGTACCTGCTGTGTCCTTCTGCGCGTACCTGTCCGGGCTGTCAGATGCATTGATTTGTAATATGAAACTCTTTCATCAGCATTTTTAAATTATTATTGTGATGTTGATTTGTCTAATATAGGAAGTATTAGTATCAAAAATAAATTGGAAAGGATGTTTTCTAGGCAGGATCTTTTTGCTGGGCTTCCGCTGCTTCTCGGCAAGCAGCGCTTGGTGCTTTTGAGCGTGTGGCTGTGTTAAGAATGTGCAAGATGCTGGCAGCTCTGATTTAGAAAGTGGCCTCGGCCTATCTGTTGTTAGGCTTGTTTCAATTTAGAAGTGTAACAGCTCTTTGATGGGTGAAGTGTGCTTTATTAGACCCTTCTCTAATATTGAAGTCTAGCGCAGCGGGCTGGCCGCCGCAGTTTGTTAGTATCTGATCATTTCCTTCCTTTTAGTCTGGCATGTGAATATGTGTTTTGTTTCGCAGGTATCAGCAAGGGGAGTGGTCTGATCTTCAAGGTCACACCTTTTACTCAGCATCCTGTTTCCATAGGTGCCTCCTTAAGCCTCTACAAATAGGTGATAAATCTGCACGTTCAGACTGAGGAGATAAATTCTCATATGGCGGCTTCAATGAGTAACCTCCTTGTTAAAATCAGCAGTAGTGCTGTCGATGTGAGAGCTGCAATGAGGTCTCTATACTTAATGTTTTCAGCGCATGCTGTATGATGCCGGCATGTTTTTAACCTTTACTGAAGTCATTTCATGCTTCTGTAATTCATTGGCTTTTTAGTGTATTTATAGAAGCTGTTTTTTTCAAGCACTGCAGGAGAAATGATGAGAGCATCTGGTGAAATCCATCACATCTTGTAGAACAACCTCTTAACGTTTATTCTCGGGTAGTTGAAATAGGAAAAAATAACCTTGGTAATTGAGCCTTTCCCCCTTTAGGTGGTTAGACCAATATTTTAAAGGCCTTGGATAGTTAATATAATTAGAGTGCCATAAGTGTCACCGCTGTGCTTTTCTGTGGTGGAAACCGCATAAGTTAGCTGTGAGAGCTCTAAAAACAGAGACGTGTTTCAGCTTACACTTAGTTCCAGGGAGCTCTGCTCATAACCTCTTCTTTTACTGTAACGTAATAAAGAATGCATCCAGGAGCTTTAATTTCTCTAAAGAAAGTTTTCTTTCTGTTCTGGAGTCATCTAGTTCCTGCGGCGTTCCAGACCAGCGTGTGCAAGCAAATCCACAAGTGGACTGAATTCAGCACCTGAATCCAAAGGCGTGACAGGATGATAGGAAAGGAAAGCTGGTTTGTTTCGAAAGACAGTGACTTACCTGGGTTTAGGTAGCAGCCATTTAAGAGCCCTATAATAAGCTGAGAGTTGGGTAAGAATTTCATTCCCTCCATGGCTACATTATGTCTGCTGCAGCCCAGAATGGGTTGGTGCAGATGCTGGCTTCATGTTGCAGAACTTGCCTCCTCCCAGGGAAGTCCCTGAGCTGAGTGGTGGCTGGTTCATCAGGAATGTGGCCTTTCCCAATATCCTTGATGGGGAGTTCCCAAATACTCAAATTGTAGGTCGGCTGGTTTTTATGGCCCTTGGAGTGACTGATGCTGGGACTGTGTCACGGACCACAGAGGGGAGGACATCTGGGGAGCATGGTCCTCTCCTAATGTTGCTACACCTGCAGCAGGAAGCCTGTGGCGGGGTAGTGCTGCCTTGTTAAGGGTGTAATTTGTAAGGATTTCGTTAGTTTAATCCCTGTAAGCATACAACTCATCTGATGCAGGTTTGGGTGCGAAACAATTTTGTTGTGCTGTGTGCGCAGGGGATGCTTTCTGATACTCACTCTCCCAGCAAGCGATCTATTTTTGTTACAGGCTTACCCTGACCCTTGGCTGCAAGATGATGTGGAAGCGAGAAAGCTATGATTTGTTGACGTTCATATTTGGAAACCTCCCTGAGATGGTGTTGACAGCGGCATCTGTCTGGAGTGACAGAGCGGGGTTGTGCGAGGATTGTTGGGGCAGGTCAGAAAGCTGAGAACTTTCCGCCCCGTGATGGCATGGAGAGTTGATCTTTCTTAATCTTACAGTCTCTGGAAAGCGATACCGCAGTGATTTGGGTGGTGACTGTAGGCTTGCCAGTTTGCAGTCTTGCAGAGAAACCGGAGGTGAGGCCAGAGTCGCTTATGGAAATGTGATCAGTAGATTTCTATTTGAGGAGCCCACATTCCAAGTCTTCAGCTTGAAAGGGCTGGGCCCTCAGCTACTGTAAATGGCTTTAGCTGCTTCGATGTCAGTGAAGCTGGGCATTTTACCAGCTGAGCATTTGACCCTAACGCTGGCAGGCAGCCTTCAGGCCACTGAGTTTATTTAATACATCAAGCAAGGCTGCAGAATGGAAACTGGTTTACCAGTTGTGTTTTCCAAAGAGAGCACGAGTTTACCTTTTAACTTGCAAGAGATTTGCAGTAAGCCCAGCAGCCACTCTGTCTCTGGTTCTTTTTTCATCTTGGCCCTACATGTGAAGTTTGGGCTTAATGGAGCCAAACTTGCACATGCACATGTAAAGAAATAATTTAGCATTGGATACGAGTAAGTGGCTGCAGAGGCAGCTGGCTTTGGGGAATCTGTTAAAGCAGAGGTGCTGATGGTGGAATTGAGACACCCTTCACTTGGCCGTCTTCAGACTCCCTAACCCTCTGCTACCCCTGTTGGGAATGGCGGTTTCCTGCGTTACTCTTGTGCTTATTAATAGCTTTTGTGGGCCGGTTTGAAATGAGGGATGGTAACAACAGTTTAGGATTCTTGGGTTGTCTTTTTTTGGGATGGTGGTGGTGGTCCCCAAATCGATTACAAGTATGCTTGCAGGATACAATCTTACCTGGAGTCTACCAGATTGACCAGTCTGTGAGATCTGCCCTGGCGTGCAGCTGGTGGGAGGGATAAGAGAAGATACTCATTAGTTTGTCCCTTCCCTCTCTGTGCTCTTTGCTGTCCCTGTGCATATGAAGATACCGGCTCTAAAACTTGACTGGTTGGTTTGGGCCAACTTGTAGTTTTCTTAAACCAGTCAGTGCTGTGTTTCTTCTGTGTGTCATGAAGAAGTCCCTCTCTTGGGGTACTGCTTCGTTGTGCCACCTTCCAAATAGAAAACTGATTGTATGTGGGTTTTAACAGACGAATGAGCAAAGCATAAAGCTCACATCCTCTGGGCTTTTGTGGCCATCGTGCAGTATTCAAGGTGTCTGAAAGCTTGAGGTTAAATGCAGCAACGTAGACACGTGTGTTTGATTAGGGGCGTTGGGGAGTGTGTGTAGGTGAAGAGTTGTTGGCTGGACTCCCTCAAGAGATCTTTCGGTGTTACCCCTCTGCCTTTTTTGGTAGCATCCATGAGTTAACGGTGCATGTTGAGGTCTGAGTTTCACCGTACTCTGCATTAGCTGGAGCCGATGGTGCGTGCTGGGCGGCGTGCTCTGGCACCCAGAGGCTGTAGGCCAGGCTGGAGACAGGGAGCCCTGGGAGCAAAGGTGTTGGGTGGTTTGACAGGCCCTCCCTTCACCCACTCTGGTGTCCTCCGCAAAGTGTTCTTGTGACTCTGGGAACTTGACAGAAAGGGCTGTATCTGGTGCTCTGCGCATGTTTCTGCAGGAGTTTCAGCGGGTTTACTCATACTCTAATCAAACATGATTATCCCTGCCTTCCCAGGCACTTTGAGTGTTGCAGGTCCATCCGTGCTTTGCCTCTGGCTTCCCTGGGAACAGCTCCTGGCTCTGCTTCGTCTTCGTGTCTCTGTTTCCTGGCAAGGCTGTTGCTGTGACTGCTGAGAAGTCAAATGAGGTCTTTTATTGCGGTTTATTTTTTTTCTTGGCACAGTCAGTTTGGTCGCTAGGAAGGTGATGATTCCCATTTGTCTGAAGGTATTGGAAGACGATGTTTTAGGAATCCAAAGAGAACTGCATTTCTGTCTTCTCTCCCTTTCATTTCCCCTTTTTCTTAATCATAGTTTTATATAGACTTCCAGAGGATTTTTCTGATGAGCTTTTGGCCTCCTTGTGTTCCAATTGCTACTTTATTGACTACATTGCCCATATGGCGACCTTGAAATGAAAGCAGTTCAGCGTAACTGGTGTGATGGAGTCTTTTGCTATCCTTAACACACAAGAGAAAGTAAAAATTTATCAGTGGCAAAGTGTTTTTTTTTATAGGGAGGTTCCTGGTATCTTTCCCTTCTACTCTCTTTCTCCTAGTGTTTTCCCACGCATTTTAATATGAACGTGGATATGAATAAATAAAAGTTCCTGCAGGCATCGTACATTTTGCGCAGAGTTTTTAAAGAGCTACGCTTACAGAAGTCCGTTTGCTATTTTATCAGATTTTGTTACAGACTTAGGGAAGGAAAAAACCTCTCCACTCTTACCTGTGGACTTTGCACACTCAGTGGAAGCCAGAGTTTAAGTCCTGCAGGAGAAAATAGACCAACAAAAGGGCCCTGTAGTCATGCTTGTTGTGAATCCCTCTAAGAAGGGTACCCGTGTTAGGAGGAGTTCGTTCGCAGGCTCCCGGGTATTTTCTGCTCAGCGACGCTGAAACCCCATCTCATCTCAGTGAGCTGATTTGTGGTTGTCTTTCAAACACCTGTTACGTGGTTGAAAAAACACTGTTAAGCCGAACTGCCCCCCCCCCAAGCCCGCGCAGCGTGGTGGTTGTCGGAAGGTGCTAGCACACCTGGGAATTCAGAAGCACCAAAGGTGCTTTTTGTTCCCAGAGCCCTTCATTGCAGTGCAGAATTAATTCTGAGATAAGCCACGTCAAAGGGACGGAGACGCGATACTCGGCTTCGGGTAGGCTCTTTGACAGGATGTCTACTGCCGTGTCTGGAATCCATCAAATGTTTACACGGTGAACACCCTGAAGACCAAATGTGTAGGTGCTGGATCTAATCCAGCTTTAATTTGGAGGTTCTGGGGAGTATTTTGACTGCATAAAGATGTTCGGCAGCACCTCATTGATGAAGTTCCCTCTGTACAGAAGGCAAACCTGAGATCTGTGCATCACCTAGGTCCTGAACCCCGTTCTTCAGATGTGAAGGGGACTGAAAGGTTTCTCATCCTCCAAGCTCCTGATGTGGCTCCTGACTGTCTGAGTCTGCTGTGAACTAAAGCCAGAGCTCAGGGATATCCACAACAGCTGACTTGTGTAGGGGAAAGCACACACCCCGGACCTTTGAAGTGTTAGAAGCAGGTATGTGCATCGTGTGCCAGGGTTTTTGAGAAAGGTGTGTGTACCCTTTAAAAAAATGACTTGGAAGCTGATCAGAAAGGTGGTTGATTATACTTTTGTGGCATTAGCTTTACTGGAGGATGCTTTGCTGAGCTTATTTTGTGCACGTGAAGTCTGAAGTGCGATTGTTGGTAAACACAGTATTTTGGGTAGTTGCTTGGAATAACATTTTCAAAAAACCCCACAAACCTACAGAACTGATCTGTCCAAACAAAAGAGGTTGTGCATAAAGGTTTTTATTTGTTCTCAAAAGGTTTTTTTATTTGCAAGTTTTTGGTACAGTCTTTAGACCAGCTCTGGTAAACATGCCACCTTTGCTGGGGCTGTAGACGAAGGTACTCCGGAGAGAAGCCAGCACTTCTACTGTTGCCTTGGTTCTGTCATTGACCACCAGCCTCCAGCAGCCTAGCAAAGTCCCTGCTCCTCTCCCAGCTTCTTGCTCTCACCTTTAGGTTATCTTGGCAGCGATCATGTGAACCGGCACTTGCTATTTGTGCAGAGCACACACGTAAGTTATTAGTAAAAGTAGCTGAGGGCGTTGTTGTGAGCAGAGATGCTTAATTCTGTTGTTCTCACTTTGAAAGTTTAATCAGAGCTGAGTTCTTCTTGCATGTTTCTTTTTACATCTACCTTAGTTTCTTCAGACTGGGAAACATGTTTTGTCTTTCCTCTTTGATTCTTTTTTTTTTTTTGCTCCTGTCTTTCTGTGACAGGAAAGACCAAGACACTGATCTGGCAAAGCCCCTTCCTCAGGAAGATGTTTCTCAGCGTTTCAACATCTTGCAGTGGTTTCAGAGGGCAGTAATTATCCCTTCCAAATGGGCGTAGAGGGAGGCCGGCTCCTCTGCGTAGAAAGGACTGTGTAAATGAAAGCAGCTTGTCTCTGAGCCTTCAGGGGTCGTTCGCATTAAGCATTTATCCAGCATGGGATCACTTGCCAGCCCTGAGGAGAGAAAATCTAATTTGTTCAAGCGGTCATACTGTGGAGAGGTTCAAAAGCTTAGGGGTTCCTCCTCATTGTTTGTCTCAACCAAATTTGCGAACTGGAAATGCAAAGCTGGATTTGCTTTGGAAAGCAGTGATTTATTGTGTGGAGTCAATAAACATGTTTGCACATGACTCCTTTGGGCATGCATAATAGTTTATCTTGGGAACCCACCAGAAAAGCATTCTTTTCTTCTTATCTTGCACCAGAGGCCAGGGTCAGTTGCACATTTTGTTTCTGTTGCCAAAGACCTGGGTGCAGGCAGAGATGAATTAGAGGAGAAACGTTCGGGGTCTTCAGGCATTCAGCGTTTGACCTGTTTTCTACCTGGTTGCGCTTCCCTTTTCTCAAGGAACAAACTCCACCAGGTTTTTTCCTTTATTTGTTCCCCAATGTAAGAAGGTAACGCACTTAAGGGACGCTGATCCCCTCCCTCCGGTGCCCAGCGACAGAACCCCAGGGAACGGCCTGGAGCTGCCCCAGGGGAGGGTTAGGGTGGGGATCAGGAGAAGGTTCTTCCCCCAGAGGGTGGTGGGGCCCTGGCACAGGCTCCCCAGGGCAGTGGTCACCGCCCCGAGCTGGGCTGAGTTCAAGCAGCGTCTGGCCAACGCTCTCAGCCATCTGCTGTGATGGGGCTGGGCCTGTGTGGGGCCAGGGGTTGGGCTGGTGGGCCTTATGGTTGGGATATTCTGTGATTTTCATTTTCATTTCTTTGATTGTTTAAGGAGTTCAAGAGTGCAGCTCAAGCAGAGTCTATGAATGGGACCTCAGTGAATTTGGCTGTAAGGTACAGGCGAGGGCAGATTTGAGAAGTATGTTTTTTCTGTGCTATCTTGCTTAAGTTGTCTTTGAATGACTCTCTTGTTTAAGAAACCACGGATATAAAATTAGCGTAGTTTCTGATGGGCAGATTAAAATCTAGTGGGATGGTCTGAAGGAACTCTTGCCTTGCCCAAACTGTTCAGCTGAGGCTAGTGAGCCCCACAGAGCTTAGCTGTTTAACTTGTGAGCTTTGAACGTTTTGTTGCTGAGTTGGAAGAGCCCTGCCTTGCCTGATGGATATTTTAAGAAGCACGGCAGGATGGCTACAGTCAGGCAGAAGGGTGTATTTCAGCCTGGTTGGAAACAAGGAAATGTATTTGGGAACAGCCAACGGGAACCCTGCTGCTGCGGTGGGTGTCTGAGCAGGGCTGGAGCATCTCTGGAAAACATTTAGATGCTCCCAGAGTGGTATGGGGTGATATCATTCCTCTGTGAATATTACCGGCTTACAGTTCAAGAGGAACAGCGTTATTTTCGCTGGGTATTCGGCATTGCTGTGACAGCTGTGGGAATGTTAGTCTGATTTTTCACTGCTCAGTGCCGCCGGTTTGAAAGTGGGGATGTGGGATGATGCGTGAGGATGGCGGGCATCTGGAGGAGAGGCATGATTCCTCCTAACGAAAGACTTGAGCTCAGTCTGAAACGTTACTCAAAGGGGCGGTTGAGGGGTAATTTGTAGAAGGTTACAGAGAGAACAGTAATTTTTATAAGCGAAACTGTTCCTTCCATAAGAAAATGGAGTAGCCAGAAAATGAAAGCTAGATGAATTCAGCTTAGGAATTAGGTAGACTTTTACTGTGAATATAGGGAATCGTTGGAACAATTTCTTATGAATTATTCTGTATCACTAGAAATCTTTAAATCACAGTTGGCTTTTTTCCCTTAAAGCTGTGCTATCCTTAAATTGCAGCTTTTGGACCGGAATCATTTATTCAGCCAAGTCAATTAGCGCAGACCAGTCTTGCACTAAAAAAGAGACAGACTTCAGCATGAAATCTGTGTAAGTACAGTAACACACAGGCTGTCACGAAGGGGGTGTAGTATTCATCTCACCTGCTTTTTGATGTAACGCTGAAGGGGAGCCTGAAGTGCCGTAGTTTTGCGCTTTACTTCACTAACACTCCTGTTAATGGGAGGTAAAACCCACGCGTGTGCACGCGCCTCTTGCTGCAGGAGCTGCGTGCAGAATATACAGAAATGGATGGTCAAATCGTTTGTGTGCTGCTTTATTTGGTGCTCTAGGAAGAGGGTAGGGAAAGAAAAAGGAAGGAGAAAGAGGGAAAGGACTCCTTCCCACCTGCCATTGCTGGTAACATCCAGCTCGTTTACAACTTTCTCCTGTGGGTCATGTTCTCTCGACTGGCCAAATGAGCGCAGAGGAGTTACGGTGGCATAAAACGGATGCGAGATCGGAATTATGGAGGTTATAAGCTTGTACTGCACTAGAAACACAGCTTGCAGTAACAAGCTGTGCAGCGTGCTAGCTCCTGGGAGGATTAATTACAGATGGTAGCTGTGACAGCTGAATCAAGTACCTATAATGTTGTGTAAACTTCATTAAATAAACTCGGTAGCAGTGCTGTAATCTATGAGAAATGGGAGAGCGTGAGGAGGGTAGAAAAGGAAAATACTCCGTAGGAAGTTGAAAAAAAAAATCTTCAGGGTCTAAATCCGCTGAAGTAATTTCTTCTACCTCCTGTGCTTTAATGGTAGAATTTTAAACCACAAGCTTTTAGACTTCTTATCTGGTAAAGCCTTGGTAGCCTGAATTAATAGCAACTTTCTGCTCATGTCTGCTGAGTTCCTCTTAGTCAGCAAGTCCTGTTTAATCTGATATGCTAACTCCTTCCTGATGGTCTGCAGCCACGCACAGCTGAACAATTAGAATCATAGAATCACTAAGGTTGGAAAGGACCTCTGAGATCATCAAGTCCAGCCGTCAACCTAACACCACCAAGCCTGCTAGACCATGTCCTGGAGCGCCGCATCTATGCGTTCTTTAAAGATCTCCAGGGATGACGGTTCAACCACCTCTCTGGGGAGCCTGTTCCAATGTCTCACTACTCTTTCCGTAAAGAAGTTTTTCCTAATATCCAATCTGAACCTGCCCTGACCGAACTTGAGGACGTTCCCTCTTGTCCTGTCGCTTGCTACTTGGGAGAAGAGACCGACACCCTCCTCACTATAACCTCCTTTCAAGTAGTTGTAGAGAGCAATCAGGTCTCCCCTCAGCCTCCTCTTCTCCAGGCTAAAGAGCCCCAGTTCCCTCAGTTGCTCCCCCTAAGATCTGTTTTCCAGTCCCTTCACCAGTTTCGTTGCCCTTCTCTGGACACGCTCCAGCAGCTCAATGTCCTTCTTGTAGTGAGGGGCCCAAAACTGGAATTCTTCCTTGCTTGTGGAAATCTGGTAGGAAAAGGCGCAGAAGATCAACTTCATTGTTGCTGCTGTGATTGATTATGGTACAGGGTTTATAGGTGGGTTTGGCTCTAACTTTGGCTGCAAGTTTCGTGTTTTAATCTAAAAGGTAAGCGTATCTGTATGGTGGTATCGTAAGCGATATTTTCTAATTTAAAAAAGAAAGTCCAACAAATGCAAGTTTCGTGGGTACGAAAGGGCTGCTCACGTTTTCCCCTACCTCCCTCAGAGTCAGAAGCCTGAATCAGGGAAAAATTAATAATTCTGTGCTGATTCAGCAAGTTGAATCTGCTCAGCAGAGGGTCCGGTGAATGGCTGGAAGACAGGGCACAAAGGAGAACGGGTCAGGGGAGAGAGTTCACGGTAGAGGCCGCGGTGGGATTAGTTCATCTGTGACTTCTCATTTCACCCAGCAGTGAGGATCTGAAAGGCCAATTAAATTAACAGAGCTTTTACTTTCCAGACAGGGAGAATTAACCAAGGAGGAAAAGCCAGGCTTCTGCTCGAAGCGCTTCTGCTTGTAATGTGCCATATCTCGGCAGCCAGTGCAAAAAGTTGGTGTGCTTGTTTTGAGTGGGTTGTTTGTTTGGAAATGGAAAGTTGACCTTGTATTAGACATTTCTGAGAATATACTCTCACAGCCGTCTCCCTTTGCCTGGTTGAAGAATAAAGGCGATAGTAGCTTGTCCTCAAAGAAATTACGGTATATCTAATACACATGGGAGTATT
This sequence comes from Psophia crepitans, assembly GCA_013399095.1. Taxonomy (NCBI): domain Eukaryota; kingdom Metazoa; phylum Chordata; class Aves; order Gruiformes; family Psophiidae; genus Psophia; species Psophia crepitans. The sequence continues at coordinate 117,481 of VWZZ01004285.1, read as the reverse complement.
ATTTTTTTTTTCCCGTCAAAATAACCCTACTGTCACTCCATCCTCTCCCAAATCCTTGTCTATGGACAGTTGCTTTCATGGTGACTTGTGTAGCTCTTTGAAGATCAGGAGGCCAAAGGTAGGCTGTGGGTTTAGAGATCCTGACTGTGGTTTGATTCTTTTCTCTGCTATTTTAGTTGTACAGCGACTTCCCCTTGACTTGCAGAGGGTCAGCTGAATGCAGTGTTTCTGGAGAGTAACGCCAAACATTTTGATGCATAAATTTAAGCTTGGGAGCTTGACTTTACTCAACTGTTATGGAAAACGTTGGCTTTTAAAAAGGTAATCTTTCTCTGGGAATTTGGGAGGGCTTAAGAGAGAAACCGGTCTTGCCTAGTGTTTGCTTTTGATGTAGGAAGCAAGTGAAAAAAAAGTTGTACTGTTTAAATAAATGTAAATTTCAGGCAACTAAATTATTTCAGCTTTCATGTTGGCATTAAGTCGGGTTGGGTTTTTTAAACAATTTTTGTTTGTAAAGTCTTCTTTAAGGAACCCAGGACTAGAAGGCTGACCCTGCTCTAGGCTGAAGTTAAGTGCTCATAGGAATCGCTTCTGGTTCCCCATGGTTTGAACGCAGCTGAAGAGGTGGTTTGGCCTTTGGGCTTCGTCAGATGCCACGATAGTCTCCCTGTTTGGCAGGTCAAACACGTGGCTTTAGGGGAAGTACTGGAGGTTTTATAATTTGTCATAAAATGCTGCAAAAATCCTTTTTCTTTTCCTCTCAACGATTCCACTGAAGGGAATCTTCAGTCCTGCTCAACAAGTGCTTTGTAGCTGGTTACGCTGCCGCTTTCAGCCCAGCAACCAAACGCTGCCGTGCCTTCACTACCTTGCTGGCTTCTCCTTGGGTACGGCCCAGGGAGTCCGCGTGTGTTTTGTGCCCTGTGTTTGATTAAACCTGAGTCGTTTCACAAAGCTGATGAGTGGATTATCAATGGGGTCTCTGTTAGCTCGTTTTTCAGCACAGAGGGACGTGGCTTTCCTAAGGCCGTGAGTTAGGCAAGCGGCCAATCAACTCAAGCACCAACAATAATAAAACCGTGCAAGTCCAAACCCAGCCGAATTGCAAACAGCTTTGAATGGTCCCGGGCTTGAGCCAAAGTGAAGATGGATTATTTTTTTCTCCAGGTTTTTATCACTTTTTTCCCCCATTGCTGTGCCACATACTATTGTCTGCAGACCCTGTTTCGGGGCAAGTTTTTTGTATTCGAACTTACAGTAAGAATTTTCTGTTGGGTTAGGCGGACAGACACATCATGTGTTCTGGCAGATCAGGACGGAGCGCGCATTTGCCCTTCCTAGAAAATCACGTACCCCAGTGCTCTGTCTTGAGTTTGCCATCATGGTAGAAAGTTGGCGTTTGTCTTGACGAGCAGAGATGTTGAACCCTTTGCCCAAAGGCACTTTGCAGTCCGTGACGGAGCTGAAAAACTCTTCTAACTTCAGGTTCATTCTGCAGCCTTCACACCTTGAACTTTTCCACTCAGACTTTTTATGGCTGTGTCATTTCTGTGCGTGCGTGCGTGAAATGATAAACTGTTTTGTGGCTCTTTTCCCAAAGGGATGAGGGATTTTACCTTTCTCCCGGCTCTCTTGCTGTTCCCTGGGTTTACAAAGCCTTCTCTTTATTTTTATAGTGTATGGCACTACGGCGTTGTGCAGTCTTAGCGCGTGGTCTCTAGGCATGACCGGAGGACAGATTGCTTTTAAACAAGGCTCCTGCCTGGTGGAGGTTGTCCCTTTGTAATCGTTACTTCTTCTAAAGCTGACATAAAAGGATAATACGTTTCTGACATGAACAAACAATAAACTCTTTGTTTGCAAGTGCAGGAGATAATAATGGTTTGAACTAATGTCTCCTCCCGCATACCACTAGCTACTACTTGACTTCAATAAGCATCAAGGGCAGAGGCTGTTTGATGTGAGAAAAATAATTTTAAATGGTCCTAAAAGCACAAATTGCAGGAGATTGCAAGCCTTCAGAGCAAGACTCACTCTGCAGTAAATACTTTTTAAACCGTGGCTGCGGTTTCTGCATGCCCTGAGTGTTGGGGTGGTTTAACCAACAGCATTGCTTTCAAATTCTGAGCTGTTTCTACAGGGGCTGTAACGATGGAAAGGTCTTTATTCCATTTCTTTTTTTAAAGAAATACAACTTTCTGTTCACTACAGGGACAACACGCTATTTGATGAAGTTTCAGCAAAGAAATCATCCTTTGTATTGGAGTAGCACGAAACACGATTGCCATAGACCGATGGGTCCCCAAGCAGGACACTGTTGCCATGGGGGATGTTGAAAAGGGTTTGGCTAATTCGTTTCTGTTGCAGCCCGCAGTCTGTGTTGCATCTTGGTGCTGCTGCCTTCTGCTCTGGGTCCAACGCATCGCTGGACTGTAGGAGGGAGGTCTGCGTTGACCTGAAGCGGGCAGGGAGATGGACAAGTGCTACGTGGGCGCTCTCCATAGGTCTGTAAAACTCAGCTTGGTTCTTGAACAGAGAGAAATTGTGCCAGCTGTGGAGGTGAATCCATAGGGAAAAAGACGAGCAGTTTGACTTTCCACGTTATTTGCAAGTTTGGGGATTATAAACTGCATCTGTTCTTGGCTGCTTTTTTCTTAAGCATGCTGGCAGATACTAGAGATGTAATTGCAAAGCTGTAGTCAATTAAAACCTATTTAAGGCCATCGTGAGGAAAAACCATATCATTTTACATGCATGCAGGTATCTAAATTGCTCTCCAGACTTGACTGAGTTACGTTGAGTTTTAAATCTTGTTCTAGGAGTTTTAGGAAGCAGAGATATAAAAACTGCGGTGGTGAAAGGCAGAATAATAAAAAACCATGAAAGAAGGATCCAGTTTGTGGGCAGATGAGAAGCCCACAAGGACAGAGATGAAAGATTGATAGATTAGTATGTGCACACATTTGGTCTCCTGCGTTTTATTCCTTTTTTTGTGGGCTTTATACCTAGAAAAAGGAAAAGACTATAAGGTTTAGGGGGAAATAGAAATTAAAAGCTGGTTTGGCCGCTGGTAGCAAGTCTGGTGGGAACGGATGGCGAGTACCAGAATGTTTTTGGCAAGTGTAGTGGCCGAGCCGCAGGGGACCCAGATGGAAATCCCGCTTCTTGCTTGGTCTGTTGCATGGCTGGATAAGCCCAGCCGGATGAAGCGGTTTTATCGCAGGGAGCGCTGGCGCGTGGGACCTGGGGCTTTGTGACTGACCTGCTCGCTAAACGCCATCGCTCAAAGCACCGGCCCTATTCGTAATTGTTGTGTAGCTGCTAAATGATGTCCGGCGAGCCTGGAAGTGCTCGGTTTGCCTCCCGTCTGGTGGCAGCTCAGCGAATTTTGCGCCCAGCGTGCAGTTCTGAAACCGTGTTTGCGTCTCTGCCCCGTTACATAATTTATTTTGCGGCTTGGCGACATTTCTCTCCGTATCTGTGGCTGCTGGAGAAAAAGGCCGTTCGCTTTGGTGGCTGAGAGCGCTTGAGTGTTTAGTAGCTGTAGCAATTGGCCAAAAAAAAAATAAAAATAAAAAATTACAGCGTTTCACATCTGTCAAACTGAAATCAAAAGACATGACCTGCAAGAGGCTTATTTGGTATTCAGGACTTCACAGCACCTTATCTCCTACCTGATCCAGCAACGAGCTGTGCATTTGGTGGTTTTTTGTGGTTTTTTTTGGTTTTTAAACTCCCTGCTGCTAGGAATTTTGAACACAGGCCAGGAGGAGATTTTTGTATTAACTGTACTTGCATAACGCAGACTGCTTAACGATATGCAAAGGAATAATTGTACCTACGGTGATACTGCGTAGAATTAACTCGTGCTAAATGCTGCAAGGATGTGACTTGTATCGTTATTCCTATTCGTAGCAGCATACCTCATTCGTTAAGGTAAGGAATGTGTAACTCTGCAAGATCAAGGACTTGTTCTGACCAGAACTGGTCTTGCTTGGGGCTGGCCATCTCTCGGGGCAGGTGCATCGTCACGTAACGCTGCTGCGTTGCCATTTCCCACGGTATTTATTTGTGTGTGAGGTCTCTCTCAAGCCTAATAAATACATTTCTGCAGATGCCCTGCGAAGGAACGTTCCTGGAGAAACCTTAGGTCTGTCATCATCTATTTAACACCTTTTCCTTCCTGTTACTTGGGAGTTATCTGTATCATTGCGAACGGTGCTTGCTCAGGAAAGGTGCTTTCCAAGAAGAGCATTTTCTAGTACCGAAGTTAATTATTCACAAGAACTGCAGAGCTTATTCTTTGTGTTCCCATATCAACTGCATCATCTCAAGGGTGATCGTGGTAATAGAACAATCTTGTGGAGACCTCACTTAGTTTTTTTACCAGTTGCTAAATACGGTCTTTTTCCTCGAAGTGGGAAATAGCTGTGTCCTGTGAAACACGAGCGGGCCATTTGTTGTGTGTTGAGAACTGATTCTCTGATTAGGAAACAGGAACAACACTAAGTGATTTTTTTGGAGACTCCTCTTTGTGCAGAGCCATCACGTCTAATAAATTCTGCTCGTTGCTTGCACTTTGTGAAGGCATTTTGTGCGTAAAACGTCTAGCGTAATTAGCAGATGACAGAATAAAATGAAGGGTGTAGGGTCAGCTTACAAATATTGGCATCTCTTCAATGGAAAGCTGAGACATAAATCACTGTCTGGGGCAGACTGCAGCCTGCTTTTATTAAGAGCCGTGGATGGGATCACAGGTAAAGAGTTCCCATCCAGGCAAACGTACTGAAAAGGGCAGACCGCCGTGCAGAGCTGATTCCGTGAGGCATCTGGGCATAGCTTGCCTTATCCTTTCCAATCGTGACTTAGCACGTTTCCCTGTGAAAGATAACCCTGTTGGCTTTAGAGGAAAACCACAAGAAAGACATCGAGGCCCTGGAGCGTGTCCAGAGAAGGGCAACAAAGCTGGTGAAGGGGCTGGAGCACAGGTCTTATGAGGAGCGGCTGAAGGAACTGGGCTTGTTGAGTCTGGAGAAGAGGAGGCTCAGGGGAGACCTTATTGCCCTCTACAACTACCTGAAAGGGAGTTGTGGTGAGCTGGGGGTCGGCCTCTTCTCGCAGATAACGAGTGACAGGACAAGGGGAAATGGCTGCAAGTTGCGCCAGGGGAGGGTCAGGTTGGGGATGAGGAGAAATTTCTTCTCTGAAAGGGTGATCGGGCATTGGAACGGGTTGCCCAGGGAGGTGGGGGAGTCACTGTCCCTGGGGGTGTTTAAGGAAAGGTTAGATGTGGTACTTAGGGACGTGGTTTAGTGGGTAATAGGTGGGGGGGGATGGTTGGACTGGATGATCCTTGAGGTCACTTCCAACCTTAATGATTCTATTCTATTCTATTCTAAAACCATGGCTTTTCCTCATTGTGGAGTGCAAAATCTAATATTCTTCTTTTCATTGTAAAGAGAACATTTATTTTAGGTGTCTGAAGAATAGGTCAGGTTTACTGAAGTCGGGATAATCCTTTTGCATTGAATGAAATCGTGCTGCCTTGCGTTTTGAGACTACTGCTGGCTATGGGTAAGATGCAGAAACCTTTGCCTCCTTTGTACCTGTTACTGGCCATAAAGCAAGAAAGCAAGTGAGAGCACTGCTGTATTTCATGCCCGTCGTCTCTTGTTTTGTTTTAATTATTTGAGTCTTTTTCGAGCAGACGGTCCTGTCGTAGCGCACTGCTGGGAGCTGTGGTTCTCTCTTGGAGTTCCTTTGGGTTCTCGAAGGAGAAGTGGGACTCTGCACGTGCAGGCTCCGAACCCAAATGGCCCACTTGCGTTTGAGAAGCCGTGCTGCTGAAGTGGCAGTATAAGATGAGAACAGGCTGTTACGAGTGGGATGGGAGCTGATGCTGGCTGGAATGTGCAAGGTTAGATTTCAGCAGGAGAAGAGGTTCCCCCCCCTGATTTTTGGCTCCTCTTTGTCTGGAAAAAGAATTTATGTGAGAGGAGAGGGTTCTGCAGCAAGAGATAGATCTTAGCAGAGGTTATGCATCACGATGAGTGTGACTTGGATGTCTCTGCATCTATATCTGGTATCTCCACCTCATATTTTCCTGCAGATATTCTTGTTCTGAGACAGTTTCTTCCACGTAATAGCTGTCGGTACTACACACGGGCAGATACCTCATGGTACCGAAATCTCCTAGAGGTATTATTGCATGGTGCTTTTCAAACGGATGAGTGCCAAAGATCCTTCAAATCTCTAATCCTACCAGAAACAGGTCTGTAAATACCATACCTCTGACTTCAGCAAGAAGTTCAGTGGTTCCGTCTATGAAAAACATCCTGTGAGCCCTTGCCAGAGGGAAGCCTGCTGTTGGCCTTAAGGTCTTGCCTTCTATTTTGATCTCGGAGAATATACAGGGAATTCAGTGCGGCGTTGCGGGGGTTATGTGCGAGCACCGGTCTTTGTTTTCCTACCTGTCTGACGAGCCCTGCTGGAGTTTGAGAGGTGAGAGGACGGCAGTGAATGTACATCGTCGTTTCTTAGATACAGGGCAGGGTGGCGTGCGACGGGGCAGACTTGTCTATTGGTAGACAGGAAGGTGCTGGGAAAATTCCCACCTGAAATTGAGGTCCCAGACAGGAAAAAAATGCTCCCCATCTCACTGCCCCCGGAAAAGTGTAAAACACGGGATTCTTTGGGAGGGTTTCCAAAAAGTCAGGGCAGTTTGGTACTTTGGTGTCAGTTCCTTTTTTCCTGCTTTAAGAAAGCTAAACTCGATTTTTCTGGCCTTCTGAATAAACCTTGCCTTAACTCGCATCCCTTTTACCTGCCTCTGACTATGGGAAGCTTCAAAATGTCTCTAATTAGGGGAAACATTTAAATGAAAAGCAATTAAAAAAAGATTGTTTTGACACTAGGCTTGTGCTGGGAGCCTGAATTTAAAGGAGGAAGGTATGGTGTGTGTGCTCTGCGGGGCTGAATAACTGGAGGGGTTTGGTGGAGCTGGTTAGCCACCAGAACACATGTTGTTGCTTTGGGCAACAGCGAAATTACTGTTGGCTCTGTCGCCTTTTTTCGCAGCTCTGCGTGGTGGGAGGTAACAAGCCATAGCTGCTGCACACGAATGGAGGGGAGAGCAGCCTCAGAGTCTCAGGAACGGCTGCCCGGTTTAGACGAAAGCTCTGGCTGCAGAGCAAGCCGCTTCACTGGAGTCTCGCGTTAGAGAACTCCTCACCCATAGCTGTGGGATTTGCCGGGAGAAGGGGAGCCAGGTTATTTTGGGGGCTTTGCAGAGAGCATAGAGAGCTCTTTTGGGAAGAGGTTGGGTCCAAGTGCTCAGAGTCGTCTATCAGTGGGAGATGCTATTGCAAAGACTCTTATTGATCCCATCCATCTGCACTGTTTGACCAGCCTCACATCCAACTGACCTGTGCCTGTCTGTAGAATAAATTGCTGAGTGCTTCCTCGGATGAAATGATGGGTACCTGTTTCAGCACTGACAAACAAGCATGCTAAGGAACAACTTCTACAACTGTGGTTAACATCGGGATGCATTTAATTGCAAATTCCTTCAAGTAAATGACTTTCAGTTATCACATGAGAGAATTAAATCCTAATGGCCATCAGATACAAAGCCCTGTGACAATTGGATGGATGATAATGGTTCCCTCGGTCCTGGAGATGTAAACAGACACTTCACGCACCATTTTCCCTGCAACTGGGCTTTAACTCTGCTTGTAATTGAAGGATTAGTTGTCCTGAATTTATCCAGATATGAAGAGGGAAGGAGAGAAAAAGAAGAGAGGAAGCCTGTACTTGCTCATGTATCTGTAAAATGCTGAGCACACAAAGATCAAGTAATTGAGACAATCCAAATGTTTATACAAGGGCACCTCATCCTTAGCAGGACTGAAGTTCAGTTTGCCTGGGGGATAGGATGAAATGAGATGATTGTAGACCAGAGACTTGGTTTGTTTTGTTTATCTGCAGGAGAATCAAAGCAAAGCAAGGTACAGCTTTGATGCAGGGTCAAACGTGGGTTTTGTTAAGTGCCGCTTTCAGGTTTGATTCATTAGCTGGAAGTAGAGGGAGGAGAGCTTGGCCGGATGGACACCAGCAGGAATAATTGTATCACTGGGAGAAGAGGAAAATCTGACAGCTGAGTAAAGGGTGCATTTCTGCTGACTTTGTTGGACTCCAGTATTTAAGACGTGAGGAATGACTGCATTATTTCTGGGTTGTTCATTGACAGATGCTGCAATAGCCTTCAGAAGGGCAGCTCTCTGCCTTACCTGGTCCCTTTTTGGGGACTTCTGGAATTTCTTGGGGAACACCTTCACTTGTTCCTCTTTACAGTGCTGCTCAAAGTTTTTTTCCTGAACTGGGATAATGGAGATTAGGAAGGTGGTTTTGCTCACTTTTGTGAATTACCTCTTATCTATTAGCACTTTGATGTGTTTCAGGGTGACACCCTGATTGTGCTTATGTGTACCGAAAAGCCAGTGTTCTCCTCAAGTTGCCAGCAAATACACCCGGCCTGTGGAGACAGAGTTTGGAGATCTTAGAGAGATCAAGCAAGTTGTGTTAACAGTACACTAGTAAATCATTGACGCCTAACACTTTTGTTTTAAAAAATGCTAACAAGGGGCATACTGCAGCCAAAACTTCCACGGATAGCTTAGTTTTGGCTGCTTCTGTCTGTTCTGTTGGAAGTGCTTTGTGGGGATCAAAGATCAGTTCATCCTCTTAAGATTTCATTCGATTTCATCTATTTTGCTGAAACTGTCATTTAAGGGAACACTTATTTCCAGATGTGATTTAGCTGTGTGACCGTGTAGGAGTAAATCTGACATGACCAGCTCATTTCATGAAGGCCACCACCACACAGGAAGGACCATGGCTCATTAGCAGCTTGCTGACACAGCAGTGGAGAGCTCTGCTTTTCTGCCTGTTTCCCAAGGGGTTTGGTTCCCTGCTGTCTCCTTCCTTTGCATTTGTGCGATTCGCCGTTACGTTGGAGCAGTGGACGAAGTACGAGTATCGTGTGTGACAGGCTGCTCCTCCTAGGACTTCCATCTTGCATAAATCACTTTTCTTATGCCTCTCTATAAAATTTAAATGACATCTGGAAGGAAGGGACTTGCCAGACCCATCCATCTGAAATATTAAAGTTGTTTTACATTACACTGGCATTGCTCAAATCAGAATCTCAGCTCTTGGGGTGGGGTGTGTGACCAGCTGAAAATTAGGGCACAGCATCAACGGGAGACGTTTTGGAGAGAAAGGGTAATATAATTTTTTACCCTAAGTGTGTTTGAGCTTTAGATTTTCTTCCAGCCTTACACTGGCCGCTGTCGCTCTTCATTGAGAGCAATGTCTACTTGTGGAATGATTTCAGTCTAGGAACCGAGTGTTTTGCCTCTGTGTTATTGTTAGGTGTTAACGAAGTTGTGTACAACACTGTCCAAAATTGTTTTCCTTTGAACAGTTAGGTTTTGGAAACAAATATTTTAATGAGACAAGATGTTTTACTGGAATACTTCACTGGGTTTTTCCTCCGAAGTATTTTGGATCAGCACTAACACGTCATCTCCTTTCAGAGGGTTCTGGCATTCTGGGAAAGTTTAAAAACTTTAAAATTGAAACATTCAGAGACTTCCCAGATTCGAAGCATTTGAAGCAACTTTTGACGTTGTCGATTTTCTGAAGACACTTTGCCTTTTTCCAACCCAGCACCTTGCCAGGCATCCGAATTTCAGTTTGGTTCCTTGAGTGCTCCTAGCAGGGCTTACTGGGGTCACAGCGTGCAGCTGGATTAACGTTCTTAACAGGCTCTCATTCCTGGATAGCCTGTGCGATCTTTGCTTATCCCCTCCTGTGCGGTGGGAACTGTGTGCTGGTGATTCCTAGTAGGTGGTGCGGGAGGTTATCCCAAGTGCCAGTCCCCGTTCTTTACCCTGTCCCTGGCTTGGACAGCCTGGGGGCTGTCTGCTCTCCTTCTGCCCCAGGTTTTCTTTCTTTTTGCTCTTGGAGCCAGGCGTGGTCACTCTAGCATGGCAACACGAGTGAAAGCCCATCCTTCCCGCGCATCCTGGGTGACATGTTTTCATTATACTTGCAGACCCAATGTGTAAGTGCAGCTGTAATAATGTGTGGGTGACTCTGCTACAGCAGTTTTATTGGGGTAGCTGATCCTCTTCCTAGAGAGGAGACTCTTTTACTTTCTGAAACTCTGTTTTCGCAGTGCAAACTGGGGTGGGAACGGATGGACGCGATGCAACTTGTGCGCGTAGCTCACCGGGACTTTAATCTTGGTATTCTGTGTCTGCAGACATGGGGGTGGTACCCAGATTCATCGTACAGGTAAGAGTAGTAAAAAAAAAATAAATCTGTGTGTTGGCTTGCTTTCAAGCTAGGTATGAGCTGAGCTAGTCTCTGAAATTCTCTCTCCCTCTCTTCTTCAGGGGATGGAACACTCCGCAGATTAATAATGGGATAAGAAGCAATTTTTTATCCCTGGGTAGATCCCTGTTTCCGAGCACGGTGTGGCTTGGCTGTCTTGTTAATGTCTCAGCCCGGCGCGGGTTGGGATGGGGAGTTTGGGATTTCCTTTGAGCAATCTGCTTTTGCAGGGAGAGCCCTGGCTTTCTCGAGGTTTTCATCAGGCATCTTTCATCGGCCAGAAGAAGTGGTGTTCCATGCAGGCATCCTCCCGCAGCTTCGCGCCGTGGCTTCAAAAAGGCTGGTGCCTCTTTGAAGGTGGGGCGAAGCTGAAGAGTTTTTAACGTGCTGTGTTGTTAAGAAGAGTTGTGGGTTTGCTTTGCGTTACCCTCTGTGTTTTTAGGAACCTCTTCTCAACCCGAAGCTGCCTGGTGCTTCTTTTCTGGGGGAGGATGCTAGACGGCTGCGTTCAGGCTTCACGGCTGCAATTCCCGCTTGGTCCAGCTGCTGTTTTAACCCGTTTGTCCTGGAAGGTGATAATGTAACCGCTTCCCACTCCTCTGTCACTGCACTACCCCTGTTTAGCGTTTCAGTGCTTGTGCAAGGACGGTCGTATATTCCTACAGAGAGGAGACAACAGTAAGGTGAAACTGCTGAGTCAGCGCTGTCAGGTGTGTGTGTTACAGCCTTTTGTACCGCTGATACCACACTGCTCTGGCACCACAGCTGATTCTAGGCTCGTATTGTATGGAGGCACAGAAACTTAATAGAATAAGATACTGCGTGGTGATCTTTGGGTGTTTTCTGTAGGCAGAGGAGATCGCTTGACCTCTTTGACAAAGGAATAATGGCAGTGGTGCTGCCCTGCACAAAAACGTTCTTGTTTAGGATGTTGCCTGGTCCTTGGTGAGGGCTATGTTTATGGGAGTTTCTTTCAGGCTTTCTCAGCTTGCAGAATAAACCCATAAACCTGTACTTTGGGTCCCAGAACTTGAAAGTAAGATTAATAACAGGACTTAAACACCTATCGGGTGGATTTAAAGCGCAGTATTTACTGCGGTATAGGAGAGAGCACTGAAATACTTAATGTTCCCAGGGCGCTGAAATACAGACTGTCTCACCGTGACTGTACGTTACGGCAGTTTCCTTTCAGAGCCTTAAACACCATTTCTCATGGCGCTGAGTAGGAAGCATTAGGCACAAGTTCAAGGCTGTGATTTGGGATGTGCTTTCCACCGTTACTTCATTTACTCTTGGCAGCTCAGGAGAAGGAAAGTTTCTTGGATTCAGGCAAAAAATGGTCATTTGGAGAATGCGACTTGGAGATGAGAACGGCCGGCTGTTTATGAGGACAGCCGGTACCACCATAGCTGTCTCCTGCCTTCTCCAGCTGCAGGGTGGGGTGGCCTGGCTGTGGTGGGAGGTAAGGTGGGAGGCGTCTGATGTGTGTCGGCGCAGTCCAAGAGCTGTGCCGCACGCAGGCAGCACCGAACTGGGGAGTCAGGGCTCTTTCCCTGCGGGCAGGGAGGGGGCAAGCCTGGCTGTGAGCTTCACTCCAGTGACCCACCTTACTTTCCCTTTTTTTCTTTTGAAGATAAAACTAGCTAAAGTTGCAGGGATGAACGTGCCCTGTGGAGCTCAAATCAAACGACGAATGCAGGGGTTTGGAAAATCCATCACGGTGTTGTGTGTAGACCTCTTGAAAGTATTGCAGCGCAGAGAAGGGAAGGAGCAGTGCTGGAGAGGATAGGTTGCCTGCTTGCCTGTCTCTGGTGTTGGCAGTAAAATAGCTATTTCTCTTGAGCTAACCCTATCAGCATTTATACAGCGTGGATTCCTCCCTGGAGTACCTGTCACACCACTGCGTACTTGATCTCAGTGCTGGATTTGCACATGTCCTCCGTCACCTCTGCAGCGCGTCACCTGTCTTAATTACAGTCCGTGGCAGATGCTTCCAGGTGTCTCATGATACTGGAGATGGTTGATTATAAGGTTCTTTCCTTCTCAGATTCCTTGCATTCTCAACTGTAATTTGTTTTGCTGTCTTTACAGTGAAACTTGGAGTACGTTTTGGTCTAACATCATTCACTCTGAGAGGCTTGTGAATCTGCAGTGTCTCTGAGTTCAAATCAGCATCTATTTGTGTGCCGAGGTTTTACTGCTCCCCTTCCAGACTGTCAGGTGGCCACAGATAAATATCCTACAGAAAAGAAAGTGAATTCAGTAGTCTTGCATCTCCCAGTTCAGTTTTACTTCTTTGCTGGGGGGAAAAAACAAGAGGAAGAAGAGGAAGGAAAGATACAATAAATTATTCTTCTAAATCCTCTACCCTTCATTATTGTTAGGTTGTGCTTTATTTACACCCTGCATGGGAAGAAACATGTAGACAGATATTCAAAAGTATTTAGAAGCACCAAGGTTTTGGTGGTGGGAACTCCCATCGCCAAGGTCTTTGCTGAAAGTATTTGTCAGATCTTGTAGTTCTGGGAAGGTTCCTCTGTGTTTCGCTGCCGTGTTCTGAGAAATAGCTCTTTTGCAGCAAAGGATTAACCTACTTTTCCTTTGGAAGTCTTCTTCCTTGTACCTGAGCTCATCCATGCAGTCAGATAGGGCACATTTGTACCTTCTGTGGGATTCCTGGAGCTCTGGGAAGCCTCCAGGCTGCCGATGACATGGGCTGCATTTATGGCACACCGTGAATCAGGCAAGGTGAAGGTGGGGAAAGGAGAGTGTGAAATAATCTCTCGGGACTTCTGTTTGTGTGACTGGGGAACCTCGCCTCCCTCCCACTGTGGTTCAGACTGGCTGGGACAACAATTAAAGCTTGAGTGTTTTTCAAGGTACGCTTTGTTCGGAGAGTACCTTAGAGCCTCCAAAAACCGACGTGTACTTAGATTACAAAGAACTAGTGCTGCTTTCACCCCACGTGTATCACTCACTGCTGGATGGAAGTCATTGCTGTAGGAAGTCTTTGAAGCTGACCGTGTGTTGGGATTCCAGAACGGGCTCAGGTATAATTTTGCGTGGCTCGTGAGCTATTGCAGCTAGTGCTGATCAAACATCTTAAGGGCTGTGAAATCTTGTACCCGTGGGTTTAATGCCATCTTGGGCTACTAGACTCCCAAGCAGGCTTTTGTGAGAGGCAGATGTCTACTTGCTGCAGGGTTGCTTGTACTTAGCTTTGGACCATCTGGTGCTGCTCCCTGTCTCTGAGTCGGGCTGACCTCTGGTTTCGTTTGGTTTGGTTTGCTGCATTTCATTTGCAGCTGATGATGTTGGAGGACTAAGCCTTCTGAAAAACATCCTGTTTTCCAGACCGCGTTGCACGCACCGGCCAGCCGATCTCCTTCGCCTGTTTGGTGAGGACAGTAGGTTTTGCCTCCTGACAGTTGCGTGAAGAGTAGGTGGTGCCTGCCCTGTCAATAGCGTTACTGCTTGGCTGCTCTGCGCTAATCAGAGTTAGCAGAAACTTGGATCAGGCAGAAACTGGCCTGAACGTGAAAGAAAGAGGCACTAAAAAAATGCAAACAGATTTTTTTAAATTTGGACTGGGCTGATACTTCCGAATTGCTTGCTTTTAGTATCTGAGTTAATGGCAAAGCAAACAAAATGCCAGGGCGGTCACCTGCTCAGCGAGTGGATAAGCCCAGTTTTGTCGTGATTCTTGAAAGCACCCACCCGCCGTAACCTTTTCTCAGCAGGTCGTCATGTTTGGCAGCGTGTGCATTTACCTGCGGGACTGTATCTTTCCCCATGCTGAGAAGAGGATGAGTGTGATAGCTGCTCTGCTTTGTGACCCTCTGGCAACCTGCGGTTGGCGTTGGTAGAGGCGCGCGGTTGGCGTCGTTGGTAGAGGCGCGAGGTTGGCGTTGGTAGAGGTTGGCGTTGGCAGATTTAATGCCCCGCTCGCCCTTCAGCTGCCTTCACTGCGACTCCGGGCTGTGCCTGCCCCTGGGAGCAGGCAGCTAGGTGAGGGAGGGCTGGGAACCGCACGCTCCGCGCTGTGATTTTCATTCCCAACCCGTTCGGTAGAGAGGACAGTTCCCTAAAGAGGGCTTCTTATGTCGCTTTTACTAAATCTCTTCATTCTTCAGGGTACAGGCAGATATCAAGTGTGAGATTCTTCCCAGACTTTCTCGAGGTAGATGCAGATGAAGGAAAACTAAAAACCTTATCAGGGTCCTGCAGGAACCTGGGATTAAAAGCATTGTGGAAGTGTTTCCTAAGCCCTGTAAGAACTGCCTGAGCAAAATCTTGAAAAATGGGTTTTCCTTCTTTGGGGGAAAAAATAATTAAAAATACCTGGGCTTTGTAGCAGCTCATCTGGTTTTTTTTATCTTCTTTAAGAAGTAGAAGAAGAAAAAGAAAGGAAGGGAAGAGAAGAAAATTACAAAGAAGGGTCATACCATATCACAGTGTCATTATTAAATTTGTAATGAGGCAGCAATTCTTTCTAGCCAAGCGTGAAGACGCACGACAAGAATTAGCTCGCACCACGTCAGCGAGCGATCTTCAGACCGGCAGATACCCACAGCAGCGTGAGCGCAGCGTGCTGAAAGCTCGCTCTTGGCCTCTTGCCTCTCAGTGTCTCTGGACATGGTTGCCTGAGGCTTTATATACCCAAGAGATGTGCTTTGAAAAACACGTTACCGAGCGTTCGTTTAAGCTTATTAAGGAAACAGAATGAAAATGGTTAACAAAAGCAAATGCTCAGGTGTTGTTTTCAATAATACTCAGCCCGTTCTTGCATGTCTGAGGATGGAGGGACGATGCGTTTTCTTCTTCAGCCTGAACTTACGGCATGCATATGTTGTGCCTCTGCTAAATATTTCATAGAGTAGCTTCTGTAGATTATTCCTTCACTGTAGTGCTGTCTTAAAGTGCTTTGATATAAAACTGTCCCTTTTTTAAACTGTGAGCATTGGAGAGATTTAAGGAGCGCCCGGTCTGTTTTCAGGAGTCTCAGTAAGTGCTTCTGCATGTCCTTTTTCTTCCCCTTACTGCTTCAGTCACCATTACGGGCTTGCCATATAAATTGTGCCTGGGCTCTTACCACAGATTTATTCCAAGCAAGATGTTAAGTACTGAAAAGGGGATGAGAGAGAAAAATTCATGTGCATGAGCTGTAGAGGTTATGGTAATCTTTGTCCCGTAGCTTGCTTCTATTCTGGACAGTCCAGTTTTGTAAAATTGGGTTTTCGGTAGAGAAAAGCTGGAGATGTGCGAAGAACGGATCGTATTTCTTTTCAGAGCAACTTCTGACATCTGCCTGGCATTGTATTGGAACAGCAGCTCACAGAAGCAGGGCGTTACGCGTTCTTACGCATCAAAAAAATAAATTTACTTTACAGAGGATTATAGGGCTTTAATTTTAAATAAATATTTTTTTTTGGCCATGACCTTTTACGCAGCGCTTCTGAATAATGGAAGCAAAATGAACTGTTCCAGCACAAGCCCTACGACACCTGCAATTCATTTCCTGTCGAACGCTGCCACTTATCAATGGATAATATGATTTATTTCTGGCTGACGGCCAATCAATTAACACACCGCTACTTCTCCTGCTCAGACCCACCGTGTCCTGTTTTCTGCTTGTCTGATCTGTCTCACGAGAGGGAGTTTCAATGCCTTAATGCAGCTGTTTCTTATCCCTACCTCCCCGAAAAGCAACGGCTCGTGTTTGGGCTGAGCACCCTTCCCAGCCCTGCAGTTACTTCTTGCCTCCACTGCACCGCTGACAAAGACTGCTCCTCTGAAGGTGTTCTTCAGCAGTTTCCACCTCTGCTCCCTCCTCAGGAACCTTCGTTGCATTTTGGGCCCCTCACCACAAGAAAGACATCGAGGCCCTGGAGCGTGTCCAGAGAAGGGCAACGAAGCTGGGGAAGGGGCTGGAGCACCAGTCTGATGAGGAGCGGCTGAAGGAACTGGGCTTGTTTAGTCTGGAGAAGAGGAGGCTGAGGGCAGACCTTATTGCCCTCTACAACTACCTGAAAGGAAGTTGTGGTGAGCTGGGGGTCAGCCTCTTCTCACAGATAACTAGTGACAGGACAAGGGGAAATGGCTGCAAGTTGCGCCAGGGGAGGTTCAGGTTGGAGATGAGGAGAAATTTCTTCTCGGAAAGGGTGATCGGGCATTGGAACGGGTTGCCCAGGGAGGTGGTGGAGTCACCATCCCTGCGGGTGTTTAAGGAAAGGTTAGATGTGGTACTTAGGGACATGGTTTAGTGGTTAATAGGTGGTGGGGGGATGGTTGGACTAGATGATCCTTGAGGTCACTTCCAACCTTAATGATTCTATTCTATTCTGTTCTATTCTGATGCGAACTACCTGGTGCCAACCTGCTGTTGAGGGTGTAGAGCAGATCTGGCCAATCTTGTCAGTGTTTTCCGTGCTGTAAATCAGTCCCTCTGGATTTATTTTAGGGGTGGATTGCCCATGGATGGCAATTTTGGCATTGCATAGGTCCCAGGTTTGTTGTTTAAAGATAAAAGATACTCGGCATTGAGTGTGGATGGGTTCATAACCTTGATAAAGAGCAATACTGGGCTTGCTGTCAGCAGCCTGTTGGACTGGTGCTGAGTGCCCAGCTGAGGTACTGGAAGGGGGTTCTTGTCCTGTTAAGAAATCATCATTTCAGAGTGAAACTGCAGCAAAGCGGACACCTTTCCCCGCATGATGGCAATGTTTGCGTCTCTCTTTCTAAGAATCCCTGTCACACTTGGTGACTGGTTGCTTGCAGGAGCAATTCCCCTTGGTTTTTCCAGGATGCATTTGTTTCCATCCTCCCTTTTCTGCCTTCGCTGTTCCCCATTTTCAGCTGTTTCTCATTCATGTCGGAGCCCGCGATGCTGCTGCACGCTCTCCTGCTGAATACACCCTCCATCAAAACGAGGTGTTTGGCTTTTGATTAGTATTAGCTTGAACAAGAAATTTCATTGGGGTTGCTTGGCAGTGGCTTGTCTCAGGACAAGTGGCACCTTGCTCGTAGCCAGGCTGTCACTGAGCAAGGCAGTGTACCTGGTGGTGGTCACCTTTGTGGCTCCAGCTAGCTGTGCTCTTGTTGTTTAATGGTGCAAGTAAGGAAAGAAACGTTCATAGAAACTTAATTATCAATGAAGAGGAGGGAAAGAATCTAGACAGAATAAAAAAAATGCATTAAACAGTTCCCCAGGCAGGGCCTGGTCTTGTCTCATTACAGTTCAGTAGGGAAAACTCCTGTTAAGGAGATGGAGACAACGAGGACAACAAACCGGACAGGGTAACCTCACACCCATGGAATTCCTTCTATCCTAGAGCAAGAGATAATTAGCTGTAATTCTCCTCAGCTTGTTTTGCGTGGGGCACGTGTTGCTGTCCCTGTGAAAGAATCATCGTCGTTTGAGCGCATGAGACCCAGTGAATACTAAGGACCGTGTTTCTTAACTCAACTGCTGCTTCTCTCCTTCCTCCCATGCTGTCACTCTCGATCTGTCCTGATAATCAATGCCTGTCCTGGTGCGTGTCTTTGAAACAGTTTGAACTGCAGTTACAGGCATGTGTAATTTTTTTCTTGAGGTAGTGAGTCTGCTGGAGGAGATTATTGCTTTCATCGTGGTGCATGCAGGTGGAGGGATGAGCACAGGGGAGTCTGTCTTCGTGTGACTCTTGCTGGGAGTCACGCTCTGAAATTACAGTGGGAGGTTCTGCATTTTGAAAATACTCGGTACTACCTCAGTTTTGTTGGGTTTTGGTTTTTTTTGAAGTCAGCCAGGAAAGAAAGCCAGTTCTGGCATATTTCAAGGTGAAATGGTTGTGTGTGGTTATCTGCACGCTGTCTAGACAACCAAGTGTGCTGGTGATGCAGGTAACGACGGGACAGATGTAGTCCCTAAGTCAAACAGTAAAAAGAAGAAGTGTCCTGCTGGAGGGAGTTGCTGGTGTGACACCAACCTGTCACGTCCGCCCCGATACTTCCTTCCAGCACCTCTTCCCTGACCTTCTAATCACTTAATAGAGGAACTTCTTTCATTGTAGGACGCTTAGACGGATCGTTTGGGATAACTGTATTTCTCCATTTGCTGGGGGCCTTGAGATCTCTTCTGCTGCTATTCCTGCTGCTGCACCTTCTGCTGATCCTGCCCTTCAATGCCAATATCGTTGTCAAACCCACCGTTTGCTTGACGTTCCCCCATTTTTTGCCAGGCACGCTGATTGTACTCAAGCATCTGTGCGTCACTTCTGCAAATGACCTTTCTCCACCCAGCCTTTAGGAACCGGGCAGTCCTATTTAATAGGTTGATGTGGGTGTTCCTTACACACTCTGGCTGTTCCTCTTGTGCATCCAGTTGTTACCGTGGTTTGGGTCCTCAAAGGTGAGTTCCTCACTGTGGGGCGGACAGGAAGAAAAGCCTCGTTGTGTTCCCTGATTAACCCATGGGGAGGAGGAATGGTGAACGCTACTCTGCAGGAGGAAATGAGGCAAAAGATGGATGGTATGAAGCGTGTAAAAACCAGTGTCTTTTATTACATCATACCTATCAAAAACAGCCACCGACACCTCTTTCCTTCAAAGCAGCACACAAATACATGTATCATCTTCGCCCTTTGCGGGATATTTTAAGCCTAATTTTGTTTTCAAGCCTGTAGTTTCTACGTGCCAAAGTAAATTAATTGAATCATTTGTAACAGAAGGCGACACGGAGCCTGTGTGTTGGAGTAAAATACGAAGCCGTTCCATACCTTTTGCTGCCATTAATTTCAATTTGTTTGGTCACAAAATTACCACCTTGTTAAACCCTGACAGCTACCAGTGAACCAGAGGCTCTTGAAACAATACTAGAGGACGTGAAGACAGCCTGCGAAATCCCTTTTGCTATGGGCATTTCCTGATCATTTTTGTTCGGTAACGAAGTCTTTGTTCACAAAGATTGATGACTCCGCAGGACTTTTGCAGGGCTCCCTTTCCCCCTTTGAAGGAAAGAGAGAACCAGTTTATTAATCTGCTGCACAGGGAGCTGAGATTGAAGATAAGGACACAGAGGGTTGTATTTTCTGGGAGCCGTATGAGAGATGACTGTGCTTGCGTCCGCAGTAACAATAGTAGGATTCGAGGCGCGTAATTCCTTGCCTTGCACTCTGAAAGGATGCCTGCTAAATATCCACCTTGGAACTGGAGATACCTGTATATTTGCTCAAGTTATTTGCTAAAGTAGAGTTACATTTTGCCTGGTACGGTGTTTCCAAGGGCCTGTTGGAAATGACTTTTACTGAAGGATATTTTCTGTCTTTGCTGAATCAGCTGGCTGAGCTGCAAGGATTTTCATGCCCTGATGTTTTTTTGTTAGAAATGGGATAAAGGGCTTAGCTTGGCTTGTTCATTCTGCCCTGGCTAGATACAGTTAACACTGAAGCATTTGGCCCTCTGGAGCCTGCATTTCAGCAGCATGACAGGGTGAATTTAAAATGACGCATCCTGCTGGCAATATTACTTCATCATTTGACATATCTGTGTTGGGACTACAGAGGATATTCCCTCCTCCTTTTGAAAAATGTTAAAAAAAAGAAAGCAAGCTCCAAAGACCAGCAGTGTTTCCTAGAGGGAACAGTCAGGCTGTGCTCTGCAGGGAATCCCTTGTAATAAATGCACAAGATTAAGTCGATTTAATGGCCAATTTCAAATCCGTGATGATTTTTTTTTTTCAGGCAGCGGCTCGCGCACGCTGGTTGACAGCGCTTGCGGTTCTGCAGCCTTTGGGGTTTGATGTTGACTGCTAAAGTCCTGGCAGCTTTCACAGGTTCAGTTCTCAAACAAGCAGCATCACTCTGAGGAGGTAGAACAGAACCTCCTTGGTGCTCTTGGACAGGTAGAGCTGCGCTTTGCCTTAGGTACACCTGCATGCTTTGCACGTACGCCGGAGCATCACACGGTGGAGATTGTGGCTCCTGCTGCTGCAGAGATAGCCGGTACGTGGTAATAAATGCTATAATTAAAGCCGTGATCAAGCGTTGGTTAAATTAATCCCTTACCTCCCTTCTTTGAACAGCTGTTCAATCAAACACTCTGGGTTTGACATCCATCCAGGAGTCATTTTTGGGGAGAATGTGTGAAATTTGCCAGTTGGCAGGTTGGGAGCTGTTTGAGTAAAGGGGAGAAAACCCAGCAGGAGGACTTCAACTGCTGTTCTGGATGCTAAGGAGAGTCATGTGTGTAGTTCATCAAACTTAACACACAGCTTGGCATGGCAAAAAAAAATCACAGCAGAATAAAACAGAAGAAAACAAACCCTTTCTCATTTAACCATCATCTCCCCTGCGTGCCCTTTCCGAGCTTATTGCAGGAGGGTTTGTTCGCGGCCCGACGGCATCGGCGGGGTCGGGCATGGATCGGCGGCGCTGCCCGTTCTTGGCTGACTCGCTAGAGCCACCGTGGCATCGGCTCCTTTTCAGGCCGTAAGATCGGAGCACGTGTTGCCAGCCGCTGGAGGAGGGGGTAAGAACGGCTGGTCCCAGTGCCAGGGAATCTGCAGTCCGGGTAGACGCAGCGTGGAAAGGGCAGTGCAAGCGCAGGGGAGAGAAACGTCGTGCCTGACAACTCAGTAGTCGGCGGCAGAAACGGGAATGGTGTGTAGGTCTTCTAGGTTTTTCTCTTTCTTCTCTTTTTTTGCTCCCCTCCCAGCCTAACCTGTTGACCAGGGAGAATCCCTGTTCTCTGCTGTAAGGATCCAGCGCGTGTTATGGTACCATTTATTTGCCTGACCCCCGTTTTTGTCCCTTTAGTTCTCCGCAAGACAGATGCTTTTTATCCTCCCTCCTCCTTTCTCCTCCACTTCTTCTTCTGGTGCTGATTTTATAACCAGGTTAAAAGTTCCTGGTTTTTACAGCATAACCATAAACATAATTTAAAATCACCGCTCCCAGGGAAGAGATGAAATACAAAATATGATAGCTGGAAAAGTTAAGTCCTTGGATGGTGCTTAGGTTTTGGATGTAAATGCGGAAGGAGGGAATGTGTGTGTGAGAGAGCGTGAGTGCAAGTGCTAATGTCATCTTCCAAGTATCCATTATTTATTGGTGCTAGTATTGAACGCATGTTTAACACGCTGTCTGACATTTTCATGCCTGTGTCGCCTATCTGCATATATAGATGTAAAAGGAATTTGAGGCAGGATTGGAGCAGGAGACTCATAAATGAAAAGATGCAACATTGGAACAGCTCTCTTGATGTAAATCCAATTTTTTTTTTTGACAAAAAGATGCATTTGAAATTTTGACAATCGACAGGAAGTCTGAAGGTCCTCCTCCCCCTCTATTCTGCCTTGGTGAGGCCCCATCTGGAGTATTGCGTCCAGTTCTGGGCCCCTCAGCTCAAGAAGGACGGGAACTGCTCGAGAGAGTCCAGCGCAGAGCCACAGAGATGATCAAGGGAGTGGAACATCTCCCTTGTGAGGAAAGGCTGAGGGAGCTGGGTCTCTTTAGCTTGGAGAAGAGGAGGCTGAGGGGTGACCTCATCAATGTTTATAAATATGCTAAGGGTGAGTGTCGGGAAGATGGAGCCAGGCTCTTCTCAGCCTCACTAAGCGACAGGACAAGGAGCAACGGGTGCAAATTGGAGCACAGGAGGTTCCGGGTTAATGTAAGGAAAAACTTTGTCACCGTGAGGGTGACAGAGCCCTGGCACAGGCTGCCCAGAGAGGTTGTGGAGTCTCCTTCTCTGGAGACGTTCAAAACCCGACTGGACACGTTCCTGAGTGATGTGCTCTAGGTGGCCCTGCCTTGGCAGGGGGCGTTGGACTAGATGATCTTTCGAGGTCCCTTCCAACCCTTGTGATTCTGTGATTCTGTGAAGTGTATGGCCAGTTTTAAAAATCGTGTGCGTTAATGAGGAAGACCAGCCAGGATGTGTTTACAACCATTTCTGAAAAGTCAATCTGTTCAGCTTCTGGATTTTTTTCAGTAAACATGTGGGACGAGTGCAGCGCTAAATCTCTTTCTGGCAGTGGTAGCCCTCTATGCAGGGACCAGGGAAATAGTGACTCATTTCAGCGTATTCAAGCAGTTTATCCTTTTTCCCTTAAAGCTAAGGGTTAAAAAGCATGGAAACCCCCCTTCCTTTTGGTGATAAAAAGGGCGCTGGGATCTACTAGGTCTAAAAACTCAGTGCGATGCAACTGTATTACCTGTAATTACTGCTTTTAAATGCTAAATATTCTCCTACAACTATTTTCCCTAAATACTCCTCACAGAGGAAGTTATTTAACTATCAAAGATTACTTTAGAGATAGTACTGCTGTTAATTTTTCATTACCGAAGTGCTGACAGGAATTGATTAAAAGGGGGAGGAATGTGTAAGAGTCGGAACAGAAATGTGGTGAAACTACAGTCCCTGAAGTGGTTATAGGTAGCAGTGTTCCTTCCAGACAGGGAAAAACCCAAGTGAGGTTTTTATTTTATATACATTTTTATATATATAAAGGATCTATTTTACTACAGATGAATCTACTTTAACACTGACCAACCAAAAGAGAGGCACCTGTTGTTCTAACTAGAGATTTTTGTGTGCTGATTTACATCACAATTAGAACTACCGATTTAAAAAAAATTGGTTTAATTCATCTACCTTAATTCATTTGCTCTGAACGCTCGGTTCGTTTGAGCCCTTTCCTAGCGACTGCTTTTGTGGCTGTATGAAGGATAGGATCAGATTTACAACAGCACCTAATCGATTTCAGAATATCTGAGAATATCATATAGTCCTCCCATCCCTGAACTAGCTACTGGGAAATTTTATTTGTAGGCTCTTGATTTGTACAAGGCTGGTGCAACAGGTGAAAGGCTTCACAGCTAGAAAATGTAGAAAAGCATCAGAGTACTGAACCGTATTGTAATTTATTATAATTTGTGTAACTTTTTTAATTCCCTATGTGGAAGAAGAGGAAAAAAACCCAGTTTTACTGTGGTGTCATCAAGCCTTGACTGTTCCGTTCTCTCCGAGAAGCACAGGGCTAAAACTGAATTTCTGTTTGGTTTCAGAGCCTGAGCCCTTCCTGCGTTGTTCTGCTCGTGGCCATGCTGGAGTAAGCCCCTTAAAAGCCAATTTTCGAGAGGTTTTTATTATATGCCAGCACATACCGGGTTTGAAAACGCGCTCGGCGGCGGCGGCGGCGACAGCTCCCTATTGCAAAAGATAAAACACGAAGCCTAAACCCAGATGGACACTAGGAATCCTTTATGTGCCTCGGAATTACTTTCACCTCTTCGTCGCTCCGTTAATGGCTATCCCCACAGACCGCGTAGCGCGCTCGCGGCGTGCCTTACGTGCGGGTTTATGCTGCCAATTGCTTGGTACCGTCAGCTAATTGGAGTGGGAACGGTAAATGCAGGCGGCGTTACCGAGCTGCCAAGTCTTCTCGCTCGGCGGCCGGTGGGTGACGCTGGTAATTGTTACCAAAAGTGTAATTGCTGTGGGCTCTGCCTACAATTTCAACAAACCAGCCTGGTCTTCCTTCTCCGAGACACCTGAGACCTGCTTTTCCTCGGTCGTCTCGGGCGGAGGACGAGTTGTGAATTAAATCCAACCCGGCGCTTGTGTCGGGGAGCGCTGGGACTGGGTGCTCGCTGGGTGCCTTGCTCCCAGCGGAGGGGCAGCCCCTCTCCCCGTGGTGTTGCCTCCCCGCTCCCCAAAACAAGTGTCACCCCAGCCTGGGGACAGAGCAGCCCCTGTGCAAACTAAGGGCCTGAATTTTACTGGTTTCTCCTAAAAGCAGGAGAGGGAGTTAGCAGGGAACGTGATAAGCCGTAACAACCACCTTGTTCTTGGCAGGACGGTACATTTTCAGGCTTGGGTCCTGGCTAATGTCGAGGCTTCAGCTGCAGACCCCTGTTTTCACCCTGCTTGGTAATTGCAGCAATACCACCCACCAGATGACCGGCTTTACAAGTCTGGCGTGCTCCAGAGGAGGATCCAGCCTCCAGCGACGTTTTAGGGATTGACGGGATGTTTCCATGAAGCCGTAAGAAGCAGAAAGGGGGCTGGGGGGAGGACGCAGACCAACTGTTGCGTGCTTCTTATTTCCGCAGTCGGCGCACCAGAATGGGGCGCGGATTGTTAGCTGCTGTGATGGTATCCCGCGTTAGGCAGCATCGGCTCAAATTACTGAAGCTTTTTAGGTATTAATAGCAGACTCCAGGTTTTTTTCTTTGTCGGGCGGGTTTTTTTGCCGAGGTAGCGGAGGAACAAGGGCAGCCATGTGATGTTACGATAGCCAGCGGGAAGAGCTGTGGTCAGAGACTTGGGTCTTTCTGTGCTCCGATTAATACGCCAACGTGACAACAGCAAACCCTGAGTGCTCGCAGCCGCTCTGGGCTCCCACTTCCACACTGTGCCTGCTCTTTTTTAGCTTATTCTTTGCTTCAAACCTTCGCTTTTACTCCTGGTTGCTTTCTTGCCTCCTTCTCTTCCCAGCCTTTTCTTAACATATGCAGCTCTTTTGCTCTCCTGCCTTTTTCTAAATCCTCATCATTATTCTCCAAGCCCAGCACGTGCTTGCACGGTGCTCCCGTATCTCTGTATTTTATTGTATTTCATCTTGTGCCTGGGTGCCTGCAGGCTCTCAGGGTCTGTGAGCTTATCTTGCTTTTTTGGCCCCTGTTCCCCAAACCAACCAAGTGCTGTAGATAGCTCATCTTGCAGCGTGGCGTTTTAAAATTCAGTCGGATTGGGTATCGTTTCTTCTTTTGATGTAGGGAAATCCAAAGAATTAATAAATTATAACGGCGCTACTTGGCAATTAGGGAGTGCTTTCCATCTTCAAAGTGCTCTGTGTGCAGTATTTCGTTATTTATACTGTTAATTATATTAGTACTTGTAAGGAAAAAGCCACTTTAACTGTCGTTGATAGAAGTACACTCTTAACAGGATAAGAATTCAGCGCTTAAATTGTAGCAGATAATTTGTCCACTGAGGAGCAGATAATCTGTCCACACTGCCTTGGAGGAGATGGAAGGCGGATTTCCAGCAATTCTTTAAGTGTCTGTTGAAAAGTCTTGCTTTATGTTTTAAACAGCAGTACCTGGGAGTTGTGAAGTCTTTGTAAGTGCTGGATGAATAGTAAGGAAGCCTTACTGGACAGGTAGGTGGGATCCTTGTTTTGCAGCTGGGTGATTAGTATCTCAGTTCCTATCAGCAGACTTAGGAGCCTTTCTTATAATTTTGGGGCTTCTGTGTCACTTCTGAACCATCACCCTAGGTAGGGAAGACTAAAATCTCACGCCCAGCTAAGGGCAAAACAGGGAAGAGCATTCTTTAGCTGTTGGCCCACGTTTGGTTGCCTCAGCGATAGCTGTGTTTGAAATGAAAAAGCCAAGAAGAATCGGGAAAGTACTAGCAGTCTGCGTTCTCCAGGTCGTGAGAGGTCTGTATCCTCACCCATAACTCTCCTTATGCTTTCCTGTGTTAGCAGCTGGTAGCTCCACGCTTCCATGTAAACAAAGAACACATTAAAATTAGCTTGAAATGCGATCCTGCAGTAGTCAGCACCCAGGAACACCACCAAAAGCAATCGTTGCGATAACCTCCCCGGTCTATGTATTTCCAGCGGGTGTATGAAGTACGTGTGCTGCTTTTCTCTCCCGTCTCAGAGGAGCTAAGTGACCTTTCACTTCAAATGGCTGGTAGCCAGAGCGTTGCATTTTGCTCCGTTTGCTGTGACACTAACGGTCAGACATTTAGTAGCATCTCTGTAGAGAAATCAGTAAAGTTTAATCATTGTCAGGCTTTTAAATTTGAGTTTAGGTCTGTTGCTTCGTAGCCAGGACGCTTAAGGTAAACGTTGAACTGTCAGAAGAGCTGAACACCAAGACCCGTGGACTGTGTGGAAGGCTCTCATATCCGAAAAATCAGGTAGTGGTGTCCTGACTAGTGACTAAATTCTGAATTCGTAAAACCTCTGCAGAGATGTGCTGGTGTTGATCTGGTACCTGGCAAATGGAAATCACTGACGCGTGCAGATGCTTCCCAGGCATCCACAGGGTGGATTTAGAAAAAGCTGGTTTGAGCCAAAAGATAGGAGTGAGCCTGCTTAGACTGTAATAGAAAATAAGGGAGGGAGAAGACCAAAGAGAGGGTTTTCTTATCAGGAACTTGAGCATTTCAGTGGCAGAATATGAGTAAGGCTGGCTCTGTGCTGACCATGTCCTTTGGCCATTATTCCACCATGGAGATATTTCTATTTTTTGCTTAATAATGGAGCGAGGCCACAGGGTGAAGGTTTAGGATGACGAGGCACTAAACCTGCTCTCTCCCTTTCTGGTGCTTTCCCTGAGGCCAGCTTCTCAGGCAGCAGCCTCACCCTGCAGTGAGCTGCTGGTTTTACAGTGCAGGCTGCTTTTCACCATCCACATCGTTCTCGTGCAGATTTTCTCCTTTGTCACCCACCGTTTTGGGATTCTCCTTCCGGCTGGAAACAAACAAGCAAAGGAACAAATCAATAGATACGCAAAATGGTTTTGTCCAACAGATTAAATGTCACTTATTGCCAGTGGAAAGATATTAGGAGTTCTGGGCATTGTGGAACCCCAGACTGGTTTGGGATGGAAGGGACCTCAAAGCCCATCTAGTTCCAACCCCCTGCCATGGGCAGGGACACCCCCCACCAGCCCAGG
>VWZZ01004285.1:60045-90075 GCA_013399095.1 Psophia crepitans | reverse complement strand
GATGCAGCCCAGGACACGGGGGGCTTTCTGGGCTGCCGGCGCACACTGCCGGCTCATGGGGAGCTTCTCATCCCCCAGCACCCCCAAGTCCTTCTCCTCGGGGCTGCTCTCAATCCATTCTCCACCCAGCCTGGAGCTGTGCTTGGTTTATCCCGGTTTAAGAGTCTTAGGGTGGATCTGAGTATGATAAAGTTATGTTAAAGAGAGCAGAATGAGCTACCTACAGCATGTGTGTTAGCTAAAGCTTGGCACGCACAGAACTTAGCCTGAATTTATTGTGTAACTGTACCGTAAATCTGCTGGCAGAGATGAAATCCAGGTTTCTGTTCTAGAGCCATGTGTATGCAGGAGGAGAACCAGCTGTATCACCAGAGCAGGAATTACCATCTCTCTTTGTCTTGTCGATACCTCGCCCCTGGGGGCCGTACACTTACTGCCACCTCTTGCTGTTACGAAGGTTAGTGTCGCCACCATCACTAAATTAACAGAGGATCTCCCTAAATTTCTGCTGCCGCTGTTTGTCACCTGCGCACGTAATTTGCCGGGAGACAAGAGCCGAG
The DNA here is from genome assembly GCA_013399095.1 of Psophia crepitans. Lineage (NCBI taxonomy): Eukaryota > Metazoa > Chordata > Aves > Gruiformes > Psophiidae > Psophia > Psophia crepitans. The sequence continues at coordinate 89,515 of VWZZ01004285.1, read as the reverse complement.
TTTGATACCAACGAAATGCTTTTGTAAAACAGAGAAGAGACGTGAAGATTCGGTAGCGATATGTCTGCTTATCCTACCGTTGGCAGGTTGGCCCCCTTGGTCCTGCAGTTTGCAGGGGAATGCAGCACCCGGCAGCTTCTGCGTAGGTGCCTGAGCAAGCGGCCGGATTTTTCAAGACTGTTTTTGCTCTCATTAAGCAGTTTAATGTGTCTTTAAGGCCCATTTCAGTGTTCCATCATTATGCTTAGTAGTTTTAGTAGTTAGCTCTAAACGTGTTCTTAGTAGTAAATTGTTAATCATCTTTTTGTGTCTTAATTCACCTGTGTCCTACTTTACACCGGGAGTAAACTGACTTATTGGAGTAAATCACTACACCATATAAACGAGTAGCAAAGTCTGGTCGTCTTTTAAAAGTAATTAAAAATGAGGCTTAATGATTTGGATAGTGGCTGTACTACACAGGAAAATTTCCAGTGTAGTGTAAACTTAGAGTAGTGTACGCACAGCGTTTGTTTAATGGAGAAGACTTTTTCAGACGAGACACTGATCTTCCTCTTTCCATTTTCTTCTGGTGGATTTAACTGAAGGCTTTTAAAAACAGGTTATTAAATATGAACGTAGCAGTTGTATCTCATCAGATTACCTCAGTGCGTAGGTACTGGTTGCTTTTTTAAACTGCTGGAGAAAAGATACTTGGCATGGGTGAAGGGACACTGCAGAGGAGCTGAGTGCTGGCAAGACATTGTCATAGGAAAGGATGCTGCTGATGCTGTCGGGTATCAGGATGGTTGGAAATCAGTTGTTCAGGAGGAAAGAGAAGGAAGGCTTTGTTTTCCAAGCATCCTACCGAAAGTAATGAGTCCCAAGTGGCTGCTGTGACCTTGGAGGAACTGGTGGGAGAGAAGAAGTGTGGCAAATGCCCAAGCCACTGGATGCGAGCCTGAGCTGCCTTTGAGAGCGTGGTGGTGGCGTGGGATCGCGACCTCAGTGCGGAGGGAATGGGAAGGGGTCGAGCAGGGGTGGTGAAACCCCTGGCAAATTAGCTGTGGGTGTTCCAGTTGGGTGAACTGATGGACTGGTGGCGACAGCTAATTCCAAATCTGTTGGACGGTCTGCTTGGGTCAGAGTCCCCTTCACGATGTGTTGGAATAAATGTGACCAGAACTTTTTATTTCTGTGATCCTGCAGACTTGAAAATTTTGAATGTTGTATTCAACAGCTCATTGGATTCAAGCGTGTCAGAATTTACCTGCGTTCCCCACCAGCCCCTGGGGTGCTGTATGACGCTGCAGCGCTTTGTCCAGGGGTGGGTTAGCCTCAAAACTAGCTTGGGTCCCTCAGCACAAGCTGTCACCACAGCAGTAACTGCTGTTTGAATAGTCTGAACTTGATGATAGAGAAGTTTCCCAGAGATGCTGTTGCCTTGAGGTTGTTGGAGATTCTGTCCTATCGATTATCTTGCCGCTGGAGTTGATTATTTGCCATGCATGGCCTTGTCTTTCAGCTGTGTGTTTGAAGTGATTGAACGAATCCTACCAAAGTTGCGCCTGATAAGCGTGCGGGAGGGAGGGGTGGTCTGCTGCAGACTTCACTCTGTCTGTGTTGAGCTGTTAGAGCCATTTGCTGTTGTGTAAAACAGCATGTGCCTCGTGCCCTACGGGTCTAACGTAGAACTTATGTTTATTTGCAGAATAACACGATTTGGAAGCCAGATTCTTGCCAAGACTGCTATTGCCATAGCAATATTGTCACCTGTGAACCCGTCGTCTGCAAACACCCTCGGTGTGACTTTCAGAAGGTAAGGGGCTGCAACTGTTCGAATGCCTGCTGACCCGTTCTGTGCGCTGGGAGAGACGTCAGGTCACTCTGGGTTCCCAGCCTTCCCCTGCTCTGAACCCCTGGCGTGTCTGTACGTCAGAGTGCTTGTTTGGGTCTGCCACGCTGTGCTGCGTGTAAAGCAATGGTGGGTGCCATTGGGGTAACTGGTCCTACAGTCCCTGCAGAAGCAAAGCTCTGCTTGTGTTGAGGGACACAAAAAGAGGAGGTGTTTCCCTGGAGGAGCTGGCTGAGGTGAGCTGGTTGCCTATCTTTGTACAGCGCGGTGACGGCTGCCGTATGATCCTTCTGGGCTCGGCTGCCTCCCTGCAGCAACTCTGAACCCGAGGGTCAGATTCACAGCAGGGTTTGGGGACAGCGAGAGGGAGCAGTGGAGTCCCCTTTCGCCTCCCAGCATGTGTGTGACCGCCCAGGGTCGGGGCAGTTGCTGTGCCCTTTCACTTCTCGTTGACACAAGCCTGCGCAAGAAACGCACGGGCAAAACCCAGCACGTGAAGCCTTTGTCTCCTTTGCCACACTACAGCCAGAGGCTTGGTGATGGAACAGCTTGCACGCTGCCTCCGCTCCACAGGCGGTCTGGTCCCCAAAGGAAGCCCCTGAACTGAGTTCAGACTTCCCAGCATGAGTCCAGCTTCCAGTCACCCTTCGTTGGAATGTGGAGCCGGGTCTCCCTCAAACACACCGATGGACGCTTTCTGCTCCGATGAGCAATGACAGAGTTGAGCTTGTCTTGTCTTTCCGTGTCTTCTGCCTTGAGGTGGTTGTTGGGCTTTCATTGTCTCCTGTTTATCTTTCTCTGTCTGAGCCTTCGTTAATGGTTACAGCTAATTGGCCGTGGAATTGGTCTTGCATTAGCATCTGGGTTACTGGGGTAGTACACGAGTGGCAATGAAGATTAGTGTTTCAGAGAGGCACTGCCAATATAATTATGCGGCTTTATGAAGCAGGTTAAAATGTTTTCCAATATGACAACATTAACGAGGAAGTAGTTTTGATTCTTACTGGTTTTCCCCATTGCTATCACTGTGTAGTGATTAAAGTGAGACTGAAATATTCAGAATTTTTGTGCTAAAGAGGAGAGAAATAAGAGTGCTGTTGTGCCACACCTAGGAAGGAGTGGGCTTGATAAGATGTCGTTCATTCTGGAAAATTGGAAATTGAAAAGGTGGCAACTTTAAAGCTCATAAAGGGAAATAGATTTGTAGTGTGAGATGAATCTGTGTGACACCTTGACATGGGTAATCTTCAAGACAAAGAGTTTAAGTGTTCCGTAAAGGTCTGGGCATTGAAATGCTGAAAAGGATCATCAAGGATCTCAGAAGAAGAAAAATCCAATCATCCTTCAAGCATAACCAAACCACTGCCGAGCAAGCTCAGAAATCACCATCCCTCTCCAGGGTTTGTTTCTTATCTGTTTATTAGGAGATTTATGCTAAATATCGCTGACGCTGTTTACAGCGACAAGGCAGAAGCAACACCAGGCGGTCTTTGCTAAAAGCGTAGCCGGTGGTGTTCTAACCGTGGGGACGTCAAGCCTACCGCTGTGCATACCGAGTGCGTCGAGTAGCTGGGAAATCGGCAAACGTTCTTTCTGTGGCGCGGACCAAAATGTACCAACGACCAAGAACCACAGCGGGATCGCAGCTGAGTAGGGTTTGATGGTTTAAGCTAAATGGAATACTTAATTTTGTCTCCCACCTCCTAAAAAACACGGCATTGAGGGAAACCTTGAAATGAGAAACCTTCTTTGGTTTGAAAAATCAAAATGTCTCTTTTAGAAAAAGGAGAGAGAAAACTTGGGACCTTTCAAATGATTCTGGTCGCTTCTGTCGTACAAATGAAGGGGTGAAAAGTGAAAGGCAGGCTTTTAGCATTGCAGTGCCTTCAGGTTTTATTACAACAAAACAAATAAGGCCTCCCTTCTGAGCAGGACTCCCTTAGGTGTCGGCCCTACCCTTTCAAAGTGGAAAGGATGGAGCAGGTCTCCTGAGAAACACTTCTGCTGTATTTTGAAGAAGGTGACCTCATGGATTCAGTTTTTCTGCATTTCACTTCCCACACCTGCCGCGTTCTTCTCTGGTTTCGCTTTGCTGTTTTCTCCCTCTCCACCTACCGTGCTCCCGTCGGTAAAATTGCTTGGTCCTTTTTTGTTATTAGCTGTGGGAGGAAAATCCCGGGATCTGCGATGCCTCAGGTGGTGCCGGGGGCCCTCGTGCAGTCGCCGTCAGCGACAGGCGCCCTTGCAAAATAAGATGCTGTGCCAGGCCTGGGGTGTTTCACGTGCAGCTGGGAGGAACACGAAAGCATTGCTCCGGAGAGTCCATGGAGATGTTTTCCAGGACGGGAGTCCACGATCCTTCCCAGTGTTGGCTGATGCCTTCAGCGACGTGTTTCGCCCTTTGTCTGATGAGTTGCTTCCGTCAGCATCATCTTTTTCCCCGCTGCTGAGCAAGGACGTAGCAAGTGGTGAGCTTGCGAAGCCCCTGCGACGCGCGAAGCGCAGCGGTAGTAGCGTCACCCGGCTGTACCGTGGTTGGAAGCGGTCAGCAGTTTTCAGTTAATTTTAAAGCGGTGTTATTTAAAAAAAATAAATAAAAGGTGGTGATTATTTAGCCAAAGAAGTGCAGTTAATGGGGCACGTCTGCTCTGCCTGCCAGCTGCGCTTCTGGTGTGGCGAAATGTTAGGCACTGTCCACTGTGCGTGTGGAAAACTTATTTTTTGAAAACCGATGGGCCGCCCCTCAAGGAAGGGATCTGGTGTAGCAGCGTTATATATTTCCCTTAATACTGTTATTTCCTCCCTAAACTGAGGGCGCTGGGTCCAGCAAGGCCCCGCGCCTTTCCCTTTATGTTCAAGTCTCTGTTTTACATGAACTGCTTGTTGGATTCCTGTACCTTTTCAGGGAGAAGTGCTCCAAATAGCCCCCAACAAGTGCTGCCCCGAGTGCGCGTCCCGAGCTGAAGGATTTTGCCAGCATGAAGGACAGATCCACAGCGTGAGTACTCCACCACGTTCCTCAGCAGTGGCAGTCCTTTCCAGGTTTTAGTTCTCTGTTTGTTTCGTGTCAGTGAAGGATGCTCAGCTGATATGTGGGAGAAGAATAGTTCATATGGCTTTTATTCTGTCGCTATCGGAGAGTGTAATATAACAAGAGATTGATGGGCAGGGTTTCCAAAAAGGGAACGTTGCTGAGCGATAGCGTGTCCTGCTTGGCTTGAGGGGAGAAAGTTTCCCACTCGTTCCTTCACTTTGCTGTTTCTGGAGGTGGTTGAAACACTATAGTAATGTTGGGAAGGGAGGAAAGCCCAATGAACGTGACGTATTAGCTGTCCTGAAAGAAGGTTTTTCTCTCAGCAGCCATCTATGTTGGTGGAGATTGATGGGCTGTTGTGTGACCTGGGTTATGTATTTTGTAATCCTGAATTATTCAAGAAGCAGGTTCAGGATGTGGTTTCACCTAGAGGGGCTGAAAGGCCAAAACAATAAGAATTAGTGTCTACAGATAAGAAAAAAAGAAAGAGTCATGGTTAGTAGTTAATGAATCATGTCGAACAATAGGTGAACGTAGAAAAATGACTTAACGGTGGCCAGCATGAATCTGTTAGGAGCTAGACAAAGCCTGGAACCGGAGGGATAGCACATCCATCCTCTTCTCATTTTTCTTTGTGCCTGTGATTTGGGTGCTACTATATTAAGTCAGATGACATTACATTTCTTTTTGTTGCTGCTGTTGCTGCATTTTGCTGTGTTGTGTTCTTGCTGCAGCTTTTGGCTCTCTGTAAGCCCGTTCTTTGGGATGCAAGTCAGGGAATAAGTAGGCATCCCCACACTTATTATAGGCAGATTTGAACCTGTAGTCATATGTCACACCCCAACTCCACTGTGAGGTGGTCATTAAACAATATTTTTTGTCAGGGCAAAGTCTCATCCTGATGGCTGGCACGGATTTCCTGAGGCTGCTGTAATGCTTTGTGACTTGACCTTCATCCTACAAGTATCTAGATAGCAACGCTGGCCCTAGTGGTAGTTCCTTCAAAGGAAATCTGTATCCTCTGTCTGGCAAGAGCCTTTTTTACTCTCTGCCTAATTTAATATTGCGTGTTTCATAAAAATTAAGGTGGTCTGTTTGTTGTAGAGTGTTGCAACACACCAGCGTGTTTCTTCTTGGAGCCAGGTTTTCCTCACCGTGCCTCAGGGCAGAGATATTTGTTCCTACATTAATGAATAAGCAAATCTAATGAGATCTTACTCCTAGTGAAGCGCGTGCAGTATGTGGGACGGGCGGTGTTCACCTGACTACCTTGTGGTCAGGTGTGTGTTGGGGCCCGGCTTGGATATTTCTCTAAAGAAAACATGTCTCTACGTTTAGAGTTTGCCCTACAGAAACTGTAGTGGAGAAGGGGGTGTATCCAATAGCCTGGATCTTTTGCCACCCTGCAACAGGAAGGAAAATTAAACTAATCTCCAGGTTTGCTACTTGACCAGTATTAACTTACTTTTTGCCCCAGGAGTGAGGGCTACAATGTGCTTGCAAAAGAGTAAAGTTAATGCTAGCGTAGCGGGGGCTTAGAAGGGAGAAGATCTATTTACAGGTCTCTTTGGCAGCTGGATTGATGCGTGTGTTTTCTGTGCCTTTGGTCATGTCATGCGCTGCAGCACGGCACGCAGTGGGACGGCTCTGGATGTGTCCGGTGCTCCTGCTCCCACGGGAAGGTGAACTGCACCCCCACACCCTGCCCAGCCCTCGCTTGTGGACGAGGGGAGCTGCCGTACACCGCTCAGGGATCCTGCTGTCCCAAATGTGTGGGCCACGGCGGTGAGTATTGCACGTGAATGGGGCACTGTCTGGCTTCACTGATCTGAGCAGTAGGTCACCAGATATCTCCTCTTAGTCCCGAATCAGGAAAGCTTTGCTTTTTTCTTGTTCAGTTCTGTTGGGAGGACGCTGGTGTCAAGTGTGTCTCTTCATTTTCTTTCTACCCTGCAGCTGTGTTTCCCTTTTTAACGGCTTCACCCGTAGGCCAGGAGGGAGTGATAAGCTTTAAGCCATGAGCAGGTGTGCCTAAAATGTCCTTATTTTGATAATAAAATCTGGAAAAAAAAGATGCAGGTATTTCCTATGTACCTTTGGCACTTGCACACTTGGATTGTGAGTTCCAAAAAATGCCCGAGCTATTGGATACCTTCTCTCATAGAAGTCCAGTGGGAGAAGTGCACCCAGGGCTCTTCATTCGCAAGTCTAAAGCCCTTAAAAATGGTTGGAATTGTTACTGTCTTTACCTGCTTTGACAAATCAGAATTCTGAAATGCATGAAATCTGTGTTTTAATTATGGGTGACAGAAAGGGATTAAAGGGCATTGGAAAAGAAAATCACCCGTTGTTTTCGTATCTCTTAGAGCCTTGCTCCTTTGATGGACGCCTGTTCCAGGATGGGGAGGACTGGCGCCTTGGTCGGTGCTCCAAATGCGTCTGCAGCGACGGCGCGACTCAGTGCTTCACAGCTTCCTGCCAGCCTCTCCTCTGCAGCCAGGTCAGGACCCGTCCGCCCTCTGGGGTCACTACTCCTGACTCTGTCCCTTGGCAAGGCCCGTTTCTCTTGCAAATGGACAAATTAGGAGGCAAATCTTCGGTGTGACAAGCGGGAAGTTTGGAAAAGGGTGTTTTGGCGTGTGGAAATGCGGAGTGAGGGTTGAGTCTGTCGGTACACACGTGCTGTTTGTCTCCTCTCTAATGCCTTCTTTCCCCACCGTTTTACTCTTACCATGCCCTGGCTGGCTAATTAAGCACAAATACTGCCTAAGGAAAGGCCTTTTTGTTTTATATGGAAAAAATTATGTAGGGTTGGTCAGGAAATGTTTTTATTTCTGTGAGGAAAGGAGTGAAACCACCAGATTTTTAACAGCAGTTCATCTTCACAAATTTCAGTGTTGGGTTTGCAGGTCTTGTTTACTTTTCTTTTTTTTTACAAGAGCTCTAGAAATACAGTTGAAAGTAGTCAAATGCGGATGAAATTCCCCTTTTGACTTAAAGAGTTTAGAAATACAAGACAACTTCAGCTGAAAGAAGAGTCTCAGGGCACCATTCCTTATGTGTGCTCGTGTATAGAGATCAGCAAACCCAGTAAGGTAAGTTAGGTAAATTCAAGTAGTGACCACAGTTTTAGTCCAGTTGAGAGAACCGGGACATTTTGGTCTCCAAGGTCTTTGCTGTGGACAAATGATGAGTTCCCAGCGCTTGTGCAGGGATCAGCCCAACCGGAACATTACAAGATAATACACGGTGGTATCACAGGAGTTAGTAAAGACATTCCACACTCCGTACAAGTGACTCAATTTTTTGAATTTCTGTTGTTATATTGGAAGGGCTTAAGGTTGTGACTGTGCTCTTTGGATTTCTTTTTGTTGGGCTCATGGTACCAGTTTTCTTTGCCCTTTGGTGTACTCCTTTACAACAGCGTGCCGTGCTAAGGAAACGTGGGAATGGCTCCCTGGAAATCCCTCTTCCTGACCCTGACTGTGTGTTTTAGGGGCTGCCGTTTCACAAATATTTTTTAATCCATTACCACTCTCCGATGATGAATCCAGAAGCTCCCTTGAAATGTGCGCTCTGGCTGAGCACACTTCTCTGTAGCACTGAGAAAAACAAAAGCAGTAGTCATAAACTTCTTTTTTCCTGCTGATGCTTACCCAGCTTTCTATTACTGGACCAGATGTTTGTGCAATTAACATTATTTTTTTTAATAGAAGGAAAGCCCACCTGTTTCTGTGCATGCTAATTGTGTTTTGCTTTCTCCTGAGATACTCTGTTAGCACTCGTTGAGTAAGTACTGTGCATTAAAACAAATTTATGCCTGCTTTAGATTCCTCCTTTCCCGCTCCAAATGGACTGATATTACCTGCTGACTGATTGCACTAATGTTTAATCAGCTAGTCATTAGGATTTAATTTGTGGGAATAGAAATGACTGTGTTGTTGCTGTGATGTATCTGAGATAATTGGCTGAGAGCATCCGAGTTAATGCAGCAGAAAGCCAATTCCGATGGCGTTCCAGATAGTTCCCACCGAGGTGCCCGGCGGAAGGGACGCGAGCAGGATGTGCGAGGATCCTGCTCTGCTCTCAATCATACCTGACGTTTTCCTGCATGTGCCTTTATCTCTGACACTGTCTTCATTCTCGATTCCCTCTCAAAAGCAAATTCATAAATAAATTCTCTCAGTATTAAACTCTCATCTTTCAGATAATTTCCCTGGGTACTGAGGCAGAGGAACTTCAAAAATGCTGGTTGCACACAGGAGTGCACCTGAATGTCCCACCAAAATCCATGAGAGACTTCTTTTAACTCTGCTGGGAAATCTATCGTTGATAACTTTTACACAAAGTCTCCTCCTCTTTCTTTGAAAGCTGGTGATTTGACTAACAAAGCAGATGTGTAGAAATGCCAAGCGCTATTAACTCTACTTTCAGTCCACAAGTCAGCCTTCGGTCATCCTGGTGTGGCTGGAGGGAGGGAGGGAGGTGCTGGTGAACAATTCTGTTCCAAATCGTTGGATGTACGGGAAATTGTAGCAGGGGAATCACAGACACGTTTTGGATGGATGGAGCTGAGGCACGCAGGAACAGCTACATTGATGTGGAAGCGCCAACCTGTTCCAATGTGATTTAAATCAGTCATGAAAAAGTTTAAATTAGGGCAATCCAGTTTTATGCATAATTTAACACCCGTACAGACAGTTACGCCATGTGGATTTAACTGAAACAGTGCAAATGCCTGAGAGGTGGCGAGTGTGCGTCACGCATTCAAAGCCTCGAAACGTGGCGGTACCAGGACAAAATCTCTTCTTTCCTCCATCTCATGCTTTACTGTGCTTCTCTACATAGCTTCATATAAACTTTTTTTTTTAAACTGCATATCTGTATACCTGAATGTATGTACTTTATCTCATAAGTGCGTCTTTATCTGCATCTCTATACCTATCTATGCATTTGGACCTCAACTGCCATCCAAAGCAGCCCAGAAAAGGAGCTGAAGGAAGTATCTTTCCAGCTTTCCACACCGATCTCGTGCTGTGAAGGCTCCCCCCAGATATCGGAGCCCAAATGAAGCCTTGAGTGACCGTGGGTTAGCACACAGCTACTCAATGCCTGGAATTCCAGGCGCTGATGCTGAGCCCCCTGTTAACTGTTCACGCTCTTACATTGCTTGTCTCTCCTGCTTTCTGTTTAGGATGAAGTTATGGTTATGTCTCCTGGAAAATGCTGCCCAGAATGTGTTCCAAAGCCCTGCTCGGTGTCAGGAAGAGTGTACCAGGTAGCCTTCGATGAGCCACACAAGTTCTGGCACATCTCTCTTTCCCTCCTCCGTAACATCTGACTTTGTGCCAGCGCTGATAGCTTAGTACAACCATTCCTTTTTTTTCTTCATGGAAAGCCAAAAGCGTTGAAAGAAATTAGGACTAGATAAGAATTGGCTGGCAAGCAGAAAGGAAGTTTGCAGGGTGAAGCAGATTAGGCACTTTCCTTTTCACGCTCTTTTGAAGGAGGAAAGCAGAAAGCACTGGTGAAGGTCGAAGTATTAATGTCTTTCATTTCTGGAATTAATTTAATGCATTATTTCCTGAATGTAAGGCTGTGGGATTTTCTGTTAATGATTGTGTTTTGCTGATAATAGTAGTTAAGGCCATACCAATGTCACTGGCTTGCAGCTGATGAGAAGTACACACCACAGTGTCATCTAGACCCCCATAGCTCTTCTTCCTGCTTGCTGATCACGAAGAGACAAGCATTTTTTAAGAAAAGTTTGTTGTCAGATAGAGACATGCAGAAGGAGCCATCATATTGCATAAGCGCAGATCTCTGGAAAGAATTTGGTTGTTTTTGAAGAGTGCTTAATGATCATATACGCGTTCTTTTTGAACAGCATGGCGATCAGTGGAAAAAAAGTACCTGCGCTGCGTGCCTGTGTCACAGAGGAGAAGTCAGGTGTCTGAGGCAGACCTGTGATGCTATTACCTGTGAGAAGGTACTCAAAAATCATCCACCTCTGACACCCCGGCTGCGGGTCTCGCTGTGCCCGTGCCACCGGTTCCCACGGCCCTGCTCAACGCTTGCCGATGTTTTGTAGGGGGAGAACAAAGTGCAGCGTCCTGGGAAGTGCTGTGAGGAGTGTGTGTCTTCCGAGGGAAACTGCCTGTACGATGGCATGGTCAGGTACCACGGTGAGATGTGGAACAGGACTCGCTGTGACTTCTGCGTGTGTGATGAAGGGCAAGTCACTTGCCAGGAAGCAGAGTGTGCCAGAGTGGAGTGTGCCAAGGTAAGAAAGGTTTTCTTCTTTGAAGATGTATCTATCAAGTCTTGTGATTATTTTTTTTCCCCACTTTTTTCTTGACTGGCACCTCGAGACACTCAAAGAACCTGCCCTTCTCTCGGGGCTTGTTGTGTGCTACTTCCTTGAAAACACTTCACAGAAAAGGAGAGTAAACTTCGGGGTTTCCATGTGAGGTTGGTGGCTCAGTGGGCTTGCGCCGTGAAGCGAGCCAGTGTGAATCAGTGACCGATTTCCCTTGGCTTCCCTCCCACGCTGCTGTCTGCCTGCTACTGTGGAGGGTCAGACACCCAGAGGTTTCAGTGCCCACCGGCTTTACCTGGAGCTGAATGTGGGGAGAGGCGTACAGGTCAGAGACAGTTGCAAGCTTAAGAAAAGTTCTTTTTATCTTCATCCTGTATGCTCCAGGAGCCTTCACTAAGGGAGTTGGATTTGGAAGTCAGTGCTCTACTTTTCTTCATTTTTTTTCCATGCCATTCTTGGTGTGGAAGTGGAGCTGGTGTAAGGTATTTTATTCCCAGTGCTGTTTACTCCAAAACTGAATGCTCCCCTCCGCCCCCCAGGTTACGTTATATTTGCTCTCTAGTGGATGTGCAAAATGCATTAGATAGGGCTGAACGCTTCGCACACAGAGACAGCCGTACAAATACGTTCTGAATTGCCGTTTTGCAGTGGGATAACACTTCTGTGTTATTTGTTCTTGCATCTGTTTTAATCGGTGAGCTAATACCTGCTCTATACCTACTGCTCCACAGCGTCAGGGAGGAGAAGGGAAGGAATTGTAGCCGCCTGAGTTTTCCCTCTCAGTGGCAATGCTTTTCTGGCCTCTGCCTCTGTGCTACATCTTGAGTAGCAGCACCCTTGTGTTGTGTCTGAAGTCCAGCCAGGCGCTGGACATCATGGATTCACTGGATTAGATTGTTTTAATGAGTGTGCAACCAAGTGAGAATCCACACACGGAGTCCCACATGACGATTGTGCAGAGAGGATGCATCTAGGAATACAGGCGTAGGCTTGTTCATCTGAGATCGTGCCTTTTAAAGAGCAGAAATGCGTTGAGCGTGGGACCCAAAGGCTTGTCACCGGTGCAGTACCGCTGACGATCATCTGACCGTAAACTGCACGAAGAGGTTTAGCTGGGCAGAAAGTCACGGCTGTCATAAAACCTCGCGCACTTGCATCTGTTTCCGTCAGCTTCCCGCGTGCTTACGGCTGTAAATTGGATCATTTACACTAATGATGATGGCATGCTGTCATGGCTCAGTAGGGAGGGTTATTTATTATTCATGCTCATATCTTGGGTACGGACAAAGAATCCGTTATGCAGAAAAGCCAGGGATATTTTACAGAATAATAACTGAAGATGTTAGCACGTAGGGTTGAAAACTGGGGGAGGTGTTCAAAAATCTGGAGCACTAGGATTCATGCAGCGATTTTTCAGACTCAGGCTTTCACAGGTACCATCTAAAAGCCCGAGCATCTGAAAACGTGGTGTTATTTGTCAAGAGCATGAACTGCTGCAATTTTGGATTGAATGCAACGTGATTGCTAGGAGGACAGAAGGAGGAAGACAGCGTCCTTTGTTGTAGACAAGAGTTATGGTCCCACTTGATAAAAGATGTTTGCCCAAGGATTTCTTATTCTCCATGGCTTCCCTTAAGATAATAAACTAGCTTCCTCAAGTAGTGTTCAGCCATAGTTTACCTCAATAGTACAAGGTGCACGTTAATTAATGAAAATAAAATACTCAAAAAGCAAAGAAACTATTTCCTTGCTTTTTCCTTTTTGAGCTGCGGGTCTGTTTTTTAGGCACCTGCATCAATAAATCCGAGCTGATGTGAAGCTAGGAGCGTTTGGATTCATCGCTTCGTTAAGGCACTATTCATGTTCTGGTCACATCGTCCTATTTGAAGTGTAATGAGACCACAGATATGAACTGCAAATCCTAGACAGCCCGACACAGTACAGCAGCATTACGCGAGGGTAGGGTAGAGGTTTAGCTTATAAACCCTTTCAAACAAACCTGTCCAGCAGCTGCCAGATGAAAGTGTCTGTGGTGATTCTGAGCTAATCTTCCCAAAGCCATTTTCAGCAGGTCACCGATGAGCTAGGAATACAAGTGACCTGGCAGGCTGGGGTACCTATGGATGTGGGTGCGCTCAACCAAAACCACTCAAGCTGTCAGAGCATCAGATAATCCTGCTGGAACGCTTGCCAGCACCCAGCTAAGGACCTGCGCTCGTGACGGTGTTCGGAGGAGGAAGGGTCAAGGGGGCTAGCAGGGGACGCCGCAGCCTACCTGAGGATTTCTGCTAGCAGCCCTGCCAGCCCTGGAAACTACAGGGTCAGCAAGACAGAGCTCGCAGGGTGCTGCCTGACTGCCATCCGGCCAGCCTGCTGCAGAAGTCTTTCTGATATTTAGAAGTGGAGTTAGGAGGTTGAGAGTTGCAGACGGCGCACATGGATGTAGGCGTGTACGTGTCTGAGAGACTGCGTAAACTGGTTTTTCTCTCTTTTCTGCCTCCCAGCCCATCACTGCCTTTTGATGTTCTCAACCTGGAATACCATGACTCTCTCTTCTGCAAAGCCACAAGTTATCTCACGTGGCCTCTCCCCTTTCTGAGTCTTGGCAGAGCAGTGCGCTTGCAGGTTTTTTTTGGCTAGGCAAGCCACGTCCCACGGCTAGTTGTTCTCAGCGTTCCCCCCGGCGTGTGTTGATGTATGCGGGTGGGGATGTGGGCAGGGATGGGGGTGGGAGAGTTTACAGTACGTAGTAGCAGCACGCGATCAAACCACTGCCAGTGGCATTTTGACTTACTGATTTAAGAGCCAAAAAGTATAGAACCAGCAGAGAGAGATTGAGGCTGTGTGTGGTCCTCGATGACTAAGGACCACCCAGTTTCTCCTCTCTAACCCGTTCTCAGAAATGCCTGAGCGTTGCCAGAGTGTGGCCTGGTTTAACCGTTCTACCTTGGTGAATCTAACAGTGACCGGTGCTGTTATTGCCCTGTCTATGTCTGACATCGTTCACATACACAAATTGGTGAGCATACCGACGTGGCGCAGTAAAAAATATCCTGCCTGCTGGAACAGATGCGCGGTCGGTGTAAATTAGCAAAGCTCTCGGGTAAACTTGGCGCTCACCGGAATTTCGTGAGCCGTCAGAAGAAAGCAGCCACGTGCTGAAACGGACACCGGTGCGAGCGCTGCGAGTTCCTCGGGTACGTGAGTCCCTTGCAAACATTGAACAACCGGTCGCGATTTCTCTGTCGCAGGTAAGTAATCGGCTCAGCTGCAAAGCGAGGAGGATTGCGTGCGCTGAGATTTGGGTACGGACTAAGCTCAGTGCAGATAGGTACCAAGTCTGATTTAGTCCTTCATTTGGAACTTTTTAATTGTAGTGGTTTTGTATACATATGTCTGTTTGCTGGCTAGTATGTATTACCTTGCCTATGTTTACAGTGCGGACGATCTGGTCCAGAAGAGCTACCCAGGTCAGGAAATCAAAGCAGTTTCTGTTGAGCTTTGCCCTGATTTCCTAGGACAGAATCTCCCTTTTTTCGAAATATTTAGCTTGGACACAAAAAGTTGTGACAAATTGGGACACTTTATTCCCTTCTCCTGCTGCTAAATTCTTACCTTCAAAGTGAAGTTATTTAAGTGCCTTCTGTGGAGTTGTACAGTTGTAACAAAGAACAGGCTTTTTCCATCTGGGATAAATAGAGCATGTGCTTTGAAATTCTCTTGGGGGGAAAAAAGTAGAACGTTGAAAATGAAGGTAGGCTTCTATGCATTGAAATCTTGACAGTAGTCTGGTAAAATCCTAGTGATGGGCAGGAGGAATAAGGCATTCCTGTTCTCTGAACTTGGGTTGGGTTATACTGGAGGGCTGTCTTTCTCTGTGGGATTCAGGGATGAAGTAATGGCCTTATCGCTGAATTCCCTGGCCTTTCCTGGGGTTTGTTCTGCAACTGCAGTATTCACCGAGCACATTTTTCAACCAGAACCTACAGAGATGAAGTAGGATAGAGAGCAGATAAGGTGAAATTAGATATTGAAGATTGCATTCCAGGGCAAGAGCTGTTCTGCCTCCGCATTCCTCAGTATTTTGGGTGATGTTGATTCCGTTTGTATTGCTGCAACCTTTTTCTTCACAGGGTGAAGAATTAATTCACTTAGATGGGAAGTGCTGTCCTGAATGTATTTCAAGTAATAGTTCCTGTGTTTACAAAGAACATACCAAAGCTGTGAGTATCCCAGCACTTTGGAGCACGTAATAGTGAGTTCTGCTTGTAAAGGTTCATTTCCCTTGAATATTTAATATACATACTCCTAGGTTTCCTGCACATCTCATGGAGTTAAAGATGCCTGACTTTAATCCTATAGAGGCTACAGAGCCGGGGCAATGTGTAGCTTTCTGCCCGTGTAGCCCACCAATTATAATTTTTACTTCGATGAGATCTTGCACCCGCTGGTCCTCTCCCTGCTGAGCAGACCCAGGGATGCAAACGACGGGAGGGGAACAGCGGGTGCAAGATCTCTTCCCTCCATTGACCTGTAAAAGTAGGCAGGTGTCAGGGGCGATGAGGAGTTTTGAAGAAAGTCGGTGAGACCTCTTCATCTCTGCGGTGTTTCGGCCAGTCCTCGGTGATGGAAAGCAAGGGAGAGGAGAGAAGGAGATGCGGTGAAGGTTGGAGAGAGAGTTAAAGTGTGACAAAAAGGTCATTATGCAAAGACAGAGATTCAGACTGGGCAGATTACAGGTCTCTATCTCTACAGATACAGAGCAGATTCAAGCACTTGCTACTGCGCTGTGAAAAAGAACGGACAAGCAAAACTTGAAGACAGTAGAAAAAGTTTTCAGTCAGAGAAAACAAAGGGAAGTGAAGGAGTAGAAGGGACTTACCGCCACCTCAAACAGACCCTGCGTTCGAGGAGTGCTGGGGAGGAACGTGTTCAGGTGTTTGTGGGCCAAGGACTCATCTCATGCAGGCTGCCGTATTCAGGCGTAGCAAAGAGGGCAAGAGAGCTAATGGTGCGGAGGCAGGGGGGTCCCGTGTGGGCAGGCCTCAGTGCTGAAACAGTCCCAGAAACGTTTAATTTCCTACTAGCAGTTGTAAGTTGCCTTTCAGTTTACCCAGAGATCTCCGTGCGCGGCAAACCCCCTTAGGACAAAGGCTGTCCCTCGCTGCTGACGCTGTCCGTGCGATGTTTCTTGTGCAGCACGGAGAGAAATGGGAAGAAGGGCCATGCGGAGAATGCGAGTGCCGGGATGCGGAGGTGACCTGCTTCCAGCGCTCCTGCCCGCCCTGCCCGCCGGGCAGCCTGGCTGTTGAGGTGAAGGGTGACTGCTGCCCGCGCTGCGAGCCAGGTACAGACCCAGGGTCCGTCGTTTCCTGCCGTCGCTCCTGTCGGGTGGCAGCGGGGGGGTCACACATCCCTCCAGCACGGGGGTTCTTCTGGCATCCCTGCAGCCCTCGCTTCCCCAGTACCACTCCAATACCTGCGTTGAATTATAACTCGTCTTTGGTTTTCTGTTGGTGATTAGCCGGTTTCCATATAATTTAATTAGGGTTCTTCAGGCTGTGAAGATGATTGGGGACTGGAGCATCTCTCGTTATGAGGAAAGGCTGAGAGAGCTGGATCTGTTTAGCCGGGAGAAGAGAAGACTGAGAGGGGATCTGGTCAATGCTTATCAGTGTCTAAAGGGTGGATGTCTAGAGGAAGGGGCCAAACTCTTCTCAGTGGTGCTCAGCAACAGGACAAGGGGCAATGGGCACAAACTGGAACAAGTTCCATCTCAATATGTGGAAAAAACTCTTTACGCTGAGGCTGACGGAGAACTGAGACAGGCTGCCCAGAGAGGGTGTGGGGTCTCCTTCTCTGGAGAGATTCCAAACCCACCTGGATGCCATCCTGTGCAACCTGCTCTGGGTGATCCTGCTCTAGCAGGGGGGTTGACTAGATGATCTCCAGAGGTCCCTTCCAACCCTGACCAATCTGTGAATCTGTGAGAGGTTTAGGGTTCCATCCCCTGACTTCCCCTGATTTGAAAGAGCGCTTTCTTTCAGCAAGAGTTTCTCCTTGGGGTTGGTGTTTTGGAAATGTTTTGTCCTTTTATTTTTATTTCACCATGAGTTTTCCACGGCAGGAGACTGCTCCTTTCTGAATCCTAACAGGGGTTTTGGAGTTTATGGGCTCCTGGTTATTACTTGGGAGTGGAAAGGAGAAAGAATCTGCGCACACTCAAGCCACAGGCTCACCTGGGGCTGCATGACTGCCAGTTAATAATTGTTTGGAAAGATTAGGATAGCCTTAGCTTATATGTTAGTTTTGCACATAAATTCCTTTTTCCCCGTGTTATTGTCATTCTCCATATTTATAATCCATAGTTGGTAGGCTTTAGCTGTGGTTTGCTAATTTTTCATGTTGGTAGCTCTTCTTGCTGCATCGGTATAACTTTGGTTTTATCAGAGAGCTCCAGTTAATGTTTTATCTCAGTAAAAAGAAAATAGCTTCACAGTTTAATTATGCTGTCATTTGCAGGAGTGCCTTGGCACATTTGCCATATTAATGTTTTAAAGCTTGTTATTTACTGCACGCGAATCAAAATGCAAAGCACAACAAACTGAAAAGTGAGGAAAATGGGGTTTGGACAGTTCGGATAAAATTGTCCTGGATTTTTGAAAGCGAACAGCATCTGCCCAGGCTCCTGAGGAGGGGACAGATTATAAAGTGCTCTCAGCACCCATCTGTTCTCCTCCTTAGCAAGAAGTGCCACTGGGTACTGGTTACCCTTGAAAATCTGGCCTCTTCATTTAGCGTCCGTAACGGTAGCGTTTTGGAAAAGACAGGCTTTGAAGTCATGGTGTTGGAGGTACGGAGCCAAACCTGGGGTTTTGTGCCCTGAAAGGGTCCTTTACCGAAGCTTGCTGTTTTCCTTCTCTCTTTTTCTGTTTTGCATAGGAGGGGATGAGAAACAAATGCAAAATCCAGCTTGCAGCAGTTCAATCTGTGAGCCCAGAGCATCAGTCCCTAACGCATCTGTTTCGTTAAAGCCAGTAAAAATTTATTGCTGCTTCTCACAGATGTGCTGGGGGAAACAGGCCAATTCTCAGCCAGTGTAAAGCTTATAGCCCTAAGCAAAGCTGTATTTATGTTAAAACCAGCAAATATAAGGCCTCTCACTGAGAACGTTTGGGTTGGAGCAGAGGGAGATCTTTGTACCTTGAGAAAAATTGTCCATTCTGTACCTCTCCCAAGTAGTCAGTTCATTGTCCAAGTGTAAGGATAGGGCTACCTCCAGGAAGTTATTGGAGAGAAATGGATACAGGCAGAGCCTCCTTCTTCATTCCCCCTGTTTATTACTGTGCGTTCAGTGTTGTCTTCAACCGTGTGTCTCCCGATTCTGATGCTTTCCTTAGGTACGTCTCCCTGGAAACTTGCAGGTTATTTAGTGTAAATGAAGGAGAGTTTTCAGCATTGGGATCCTTTTTGCTGACTTGTCAGGAAGGGACAGACAGCTTTTCTTCCAGCAAGCCAGAGCAGCTCAGTAGCAAAGGGAGAGTAGTCCTTCTCCGGGCCTCTGCAGGGAGCGCAGCCATGCCATTTGAGAAGATACCTGTGGTCTGGAAATGCTTGCTACGGTGCTGTGACTGAAAGCTTTTGACTGGAGGGGAAGTGGTCTGCCACCTGTACTCCAGCCTGGCGTAGACACAGCCTTGACTTAGCGCAAGGTTTCACTGAAGGAAACTCAAATGCAGGTTGTTTCGGACCATTAATTCCTGGTGAGCTATGATTTTCACTGGTGAGAAACCATGTGGACAATGACCATCCTTTTTACAAACAGTCTAGAAAATGTGAGTCTGTGTAAAAACTTCTCACATACTAGAAGACAGCAATATAATATTTAGCCCCTTTCGTGAAATCTTGGAAAAAAAACCCACTTCAAAGCTAACACACCCAGAACTAAGCAATAGATTTCCCTTTGATTTCCAAGTTGCATTGTTCTGTGCCTTCCTGATTCGAAACGCCGCCGATGGTTTTTACCTTTGTGCCTTGTTTCCGTGCCAGTTGAGTGCCACCCAGACTGTTTGACCTGCTCTCAGTCCTTCGATCGCTGTGACGCCTGCCGAGACGCCAGGAGGCAGCTGCAGAACGGGCGCTGCGTGGAGACGTGTGAATCGGGCTTCTACCAGGATGGGGGGACTTGCTTCGGTAATGTCTGCGAGGGCTTGTACCCTCTCAGATGACACTTCTCTGTGGCTCGCTGAGCTTTTGTTTGTAGGATCCCACAGGCTTATTCTAAAGAGATTGCCAGGCTTTGTTTGGAAAAGCATTCAGGCCTGTACTGAGCAGTAATCATCGGCTGAAGGTTTCAGGATGCTTCAGGTGGAAGCTCCTGAAAAATGCAAATTCTCAAACCCTTTTGCCAAACTGAGGCAAAATTGTCTCCTTTTATCAGAGCAGGCGAGGCTTGCTGCATCAAGGCATTTGGGATTAATACATCTTTCTTCTCTGTTCTTTCCCTTGGAAGCCTGCAATGAAACCTGCTCAACCTGTACCAACGGATTCGAGTGCTCCTCGTGCCAGACGTCCCTGCTCATGAAGAACGGGCAGTGTGTGACTCTGTGCGGGGAGGGGTACTTTCAGGATCGGCTCCTCTGTACAGGTAACTCGAAGCAAAAAAGACTGCCCTACTTTGTGATAGCAAAACCGCAGACAAAAGCTCTACCTGAGCTCTTAGGTCTACTCTCTGTTGAGGGATCTGCTGTTGACATAGGTGTTAATGTTCACCCTAGAGTAAAGGAAGGAGTGAACGGAGGAACTAAGTCACGCAGTGTAAAATTGATTGCTGGTTGGGGAAATACTCATTCAGGCTCCTCAGCACATCAGCTCTGTTCGTCTCAAACCCTTTGCTTTTGAACGCTGAGGTTTCTCCCCACTGTCCCCTTTCAATCCAGAATTCTCTTTGGGAAACGCGACTGTGGTTTTTGCGGTGTGAAGGGTACGGAGCAGGACACACGCACTAATTTTACTAAGGACGTAACGCCCTGAGCCATGCCCAGCACTCTGAGCCGTGGGGGTTTTCTTTGAGTTCAGTGCAGACTAAGTGCAGCGGCTAGTGCCAGACCTTTCAGGAGATGGCACTTTGAGGTGCGTAGAAGATCGCTTGGAGCGACGAGGGACTGATAGGGCTCGGAAAAGCTCACAGAAAATACTTTTTGGAAAAGTTTCTTGCTTTGTTTTGCCGTTCATTGGTTTCATATGGTGCTCTCTCCCTGAAAGTTAATTGGACTAACTGTTCTCAGGAGGCGTATTTACAGAGTAAATTAGGAGTTCTGTAAAACACCGGGACGTGTCTAAATCCTGTCTCCTAGCAATTGGGAAGACAGAGGGTAAGATTGGGAGGTTACGGCTTTCTCTTCGATGGAACTCTGGTAGTGCTTTTATAAGCTCCCCTGCTGCTTTGAAATACTTGTACTATTCCCAAACTGTAAGGCAGCTGTTTCCTCATCGTGACCGTTTAATTGTTTTCTCTAAAGTTAACGCTTCTCTCCTCTTGATGTTGGCCTTTTTAGAAGGATTCTAATTATTTCTGCAGCTCTTAATTCAGCAGAGGGGTGGAGCACCTGCTTAACTTCTTGAGCCATGACTTTGATTTCCTTGGAACTAGCCCTCCTGCTTAAAATTAAATAAAGGTTTAAGGCTTTTGTCAGATTCCAGGGGAAAGCACTTCGGGTTGTAAGTCCAGCTTCCTTTTCTGAAGTGATTTTCCTTGAAGAGCTGACCGTTTGTTTCAGGTTTTGAAAGCCTGAAAGACCTCTGTCCCCCAGCAGCGACTGTAGACTAGGGCCCCATTGTGCGTGTATAAACGGCTAAGAGCCACCCAGTCCAAAAGAATTTATAGACTTAAGTATCGAATAATCTTCTACTTCATTTGGTTTTATTTTACCATTTCCTTTCCACCTGTTCCTAGCGTTTTAACTGGCAGTGCCTGTGTACTGGTGAGGCGGTAGGGGAAAGCTGATGTTTCATTCCGTTGCTGGTTTGTAGATTACTGATTGCACATTCCATCCAAATCTGCGGTCACGCGTGCTTGTTGCTGAAAGTTGCTGGGAAAATTTGTTCCTATTTCCTCAAGGGAATTAAACCAATTTGCTTTAGTTCTGCCTGGCTGCATTTTCTGCATAAAGTCAAACTGGTGGAGAAAGTCTTAAATTTCAGATACGGTCCCTAATTCATTGCCAGTCACTCTTTCTTTGTATGCTCTTGATTTTTACAAATCTCTAATCTGATTGTCCAGATGAGCCCTAGACCGTTCAGAAATACGTCTTCCATAATGGCTTTACCATCTACAATAAGCATGTTCCAAAATCACAAAAAGGATGAACTAGACTGTTAATTGCTATCGTTCCAGTAAAATCCCTCTGGCGGAATTTGCTTGGGAAACGAGAAAGATCTGTAAGACCGGGTTTCTTAGTCCATCCTATTGTGGAAACACCGTTGTCTGCGTTGTAACAAACCACAATGAATTAATCTTTCCTTTTGTTGATGTTTAATAACATCTGGTCTAATTGGATTTATTTTGAATTTTGGAATGCAGTAGTTTGATTTCTGCCCTATGTTAATCTTACACCAGGGTTGTTCCCTGCCCCCGTCTCTCCACCTACTTCTGTGAAGTATTAGAATAAAGTGGAGAATAAAAGGTAATAGGTTCACTTCTGTAGCAATGTATTTAAAGATCACAGATCAGCTTGTATCAGCCTTAGAGCAGAGCAGTGGATGAAGTCTTCCTTGTCAGAAGGTGGCTGTGGAAACAGTTAAGAAAGCCCCTGCCAAAGGGGAAGCAAGAGCAAAAGATTTCTGCCTGGTAGAACAGACGGGCTCAAAGAACTTGCAGTGTTCAGCGCTCTCACTGCATTTTTCTAACTGAATTATTTATGTTTTCAAGATTATTCGGAAGCCAAGGCAGAACTCAAGTGTTTCTGCTTTGATCTCCCCAAACGGGAATGTCGAACCGTGTAAGCTGACACTAACAGACCCAGCTCGCTGGAGCAAAGCACTTGGGTTTTTATTCCGGACCAGTTGTTTTTCTCTGCCCTGCCTGGCTGCGGAGGCTCACCTTGAGGATAAACGACTGTTTGTGACCTGGCTGAGGTTGGATCCATCTGTGCTTTCCCAAAGCCAAGCCAAGGTGACTTCTTACCGTGTTCTTGCTGGGATGCCATTTGCATTAGCATCAAACCTGGGAATGTTACGCCTGCGCTGATGCAGGTAAGAGATGGTTTGGTGAGTTTGATTCCCTGACTTCTGGTGAGTCATGAAAGAACAGAAACATCGCCTTGCAGGACCTCTTGTCTTCTGAAAGCCTGGGCTTGTGTGGCTTCCACGTGACTCCTACATTACACCCCTGCAATTCCTGAGTAACAGAGCGGAGAAGACGACCCGTTGGCCGCTGGAGTCCTCTTGCTTTAACCAAGAAACGAGACCCTGGAAGTTTTGCCTGTGTAACATTGATTTTCTGGAAAGAGGTGTTACCACATTGTGTCAGCTGAGGCAGGGTAGTTGCACACCCTATTGCAGCTGGAAGGTCGACTCTATTCTTTTGCACACCTTTCCTTCAGCAGCAGTGTCTGGTAAAGCTGCAGGGTCTTGCATACGAGTCCAGTATCCACACTGAAGGGAGGAGGCAATGCAAACCAGCCCCTAGAAATCCGAACTGAAAACAGCCGGGAAGGGCGAAACCAGTTTCTGTTGATTTATTTTCGCACAACCACTTAGTTGCTGTAGGCAAAGATGTTGGAGCTGATAGTGGCTCATTGAATACTTGCATTTTTTTCCTCTGCTTTTTCAGGGGAGTTGGTGGCTGGCTGTTTGGGCGAGGAGCAGCTTTTGAGTCTGGCTGTCTTCCAGCACTGAAAGGGCCAAAGCTTCTGCGGACAGGGTGTGCGCGAGTGTGTAAAACACAGGACAGGAATGGTTTGGGGCTGCTGTTCCAGCTGCGTGAACCTAGAGGCCGGGGGGCTTACAACTCCAGCTGCAGTTGTGCTGTCTGATGGCAAACGGAGTGGAGATGTTGGCTGAGATTTAGTAGCTGCTGGACTTGTGGCAAAAATGTCCTTGAGACATGTGAAAATAAACGGCCTGGTGCCTGTCGCTGCAGGCAGGAGAAGTGAAGGATTGTGTCTGTAGGAGCGTGAATCGGGCTGTGCGTGTTTGTCATCTGGAGACTGGCAGCGGGTAACTCCTGGAGGGGCTTCCACCTCGCAGACAGAAACGGCGGTGTCGGAGGAGTCTGCGTAGCCTGTTCCCAGGGAGGCCTTGCACAGCAGAGCTAGTTTGGAGCAGCACATCAGAGCTGAGTCTCTTCCTGCGAGCATCGTTTTCTTGGCCCACCTGAGGAAACTGTTACCGATCCTGTACTTGGAGTTATTTGCACTGCCTCCAAATGCTAAATGTGGCTTTCTTGCTCAAAATCGGGTTGCGTTCTTTCTCCTTCCTTTCTTCTAAGCGCTGCCACTTAGATCCCCGCTCCTTCTGTCTGGTAGCTTGGAGTCTAGACGATCTGTTTTGTACCAGTTTGCCAAATTCACTGAAGCCTCTCAGAAGGTCTGATGACCTCTGGTAGGTTGTACTTCATCTTTACTTCTCTCACTGTAGCCTTTCCATAGCTGAGATCCCACAGAAGTCACCCCCCATCTAGGAGAACACGTAATTTGAACACAACAGCTGCCTCACTACAAGACTTGAAAGCTGCTGTGATACCCAGGAGTGGCTCTGCAGGATCTTTGCCAAGGGCCAGTGAGAGCCACTTGGGAACTGGAGAGAGGCATTGAAGTAAGACCTGAAGTAAGAACTTCTCCAGCCTGCAAACTGGGCTGGTTTGTGTCAGTACCTGGCATGAGGCTGGGCATTACAGGTTTCCCTGGTAGAAGTACAGCACTGAGAGTACCCTAAGCCCACCTTGTCTGAAACACCCTTCCTTCTTGTCTCACTCCTTGGTGGCTCTGCTCAGAGTAACATTTGTGGTGAGTTTCTTTTGGCAGCAGAGAACGGGGGAGTGGGCTGGGCTGGCCTGGC
The DNA here is from genome assembly GCA_013399095.1 of Psophia crepitans. NCBI lineage: Eukaryota > Metazoa > Chordata > Aves > Gruiformes > Psophiidae > Psophia > Psophia crepitans. The sequence continues at coordinate 65,269 of VWZZ01004285.1, read as the reverse complement.
TGCTGCTCTGTTAGCCTTCTGGCCATGAGTCCGCAAAAGGGCTTGAGAGAGGCAGAGCCAGAAGGGAAGGCAAGCCAGGGGGAAGGGTTGTTGGCGCTGCAGGTAGCTGTGGGCAAGTACATTGGTGGCAGTGACAAAAGCCCAGCAGAGAAGCAGAACTGCTGGGCACCATCTCCAGAGAAGAGCCTGGGACGTGACTCCAGCCGTGCCAAAGACGTCTCCAGCCTGGGTATTGTTTATGGTGGACGTACATACAGAAAATATATGGCACTGGCCAGAGGTGAAGATGTTCCTTTGACCTACACAGAGGGACGGCTTCAGGCAGCCTCTTGAGAGAAGAGACCAAGGTGAGCACCCTGGGAGCACTTGATCTAGTGTGGGCAGCAAACGGTGCGCGGTGGGAGCCAAAGCACGTTTGCCCAACTGCTCTGGCTTTCATCAAAACCGTGGGTTTCATCCAGCTGTATGCAGGGCTGCCTGTTTACAAACAGAATCTGCAAGCCAGGCTGCCAAGAGAGAAAAGCGACTCTTGGAAATGAGCAGCATCTCCGGAGACGACTGGGGAGTTTTGCAGGTGACTGGGGATGTTCAGATGCGTCAACATACTGAGGCAGGTTAATAGCGGGGGGCTCAGGTGTGCAGTGGGAAGTCCATGGGTAGAGGATCCGAGTCCTGGTGCCCGCTCTTTCAAAAAGATGCTGAAAGTTCAAGTGAGCTCGGAGAGGAGCGAAACACGCATGTGTGGGAGGTGAAGTGAGGACATTTCAGTACTTAGGAATTTACAGCATGAGCTCATACTCTGCAGTTAACTTTCGAGTGTCGACGTGCCCGGAGAATCATCCGAGCTGGAATGAGATCAGCAAGGGAAATTATTGACTGGAGCAGAAAAGTGTGTGCAATTTTTACCTTGGAATGGGATGTTTGGTGTTCATGGTGTTGCGATTCAGCCACAATTAGATGCGCTTGGTAGTGGTGACGGCACTTGCCGTGGGAGTCGGAGGGAACAGTCCTTTTGGGTACAGGATGTCCAGCATCCTTAGGAAACACTCCTCACCTAGGGGCGTTCAGGCACTGGAACAGCCACAGCGTTCTGGAGAGATTGGGAGTAGGTGTGGGAGGGGAAAGAAGCAGGAAGGTGAGAAGGGGGGAAGCAAACAGGTAGGTACAAGGCAATAGAAGAAAAGGGAATATAAACAAAGCTGGGAGTGTGGAGAAGGAACATCCAGAACGTGAAAGGACCATGTGCTGGGCATGAACTCAAGTGTCCCATGTCTTGGCCCCTGACCCCACTCCCCATTCTAACGCCATGCATGTCACGTCACACCTCTGCACTTTGTTTCCCTGCGTGTGAGATGGAGGTGATAACACTTCCCTGCCGTGGGGAGCGGTGAGATCCACCATGATGGGGCATCTGTCTCAGCTGCGCGGTGTGACCCAGAGGTAAGCACAGAGATGCTCCATCTCCTTAACAAACCCACGAGCAGCTGTGGCCTCAGGCAGACAGAAGCTCCATAGAAACCCTGCAAAACAGGAGTGAGGTGGGAGTAGCGGTGGTCACCGTAAGCTTACTTACGGCTAGCGGGACTGCAGACGTTTCCAGTCTCACCAGTTACTGGGGAGAGGGTGAATCGTCTCTCACTTCGGGGGGTTATTTTAGCAGGAAAAGGGTTTGCTTTTGGCCCCGTTCTGTATGTAACTGTTAGAAGGGTGAGCTGCTGCTGTGTCCGCTGGGCCCTGCGTTACGCTCACAGCGCTGGCAGATGAGGTTTCCTTGGGTGGCTGCAGCTTGAGGCGTGTTTGCAGATACAGGGCAAGTGTCAGAAGGTGCCGTTTTCTCCCACCTGCCGTGGTCTGGGAGCACAAGCACGTACCTGCCTTCTTGCGAAACAGTAAATTTAAGAACATCTTTGGAACGTATCTGGGTGTAATCGAGAAAAAATAATAGCTAAAAGAACAGCAATTTGCACGGTTCCTGCGAGCACTGGTGGTGCAGGATTTGACACGTGTCCGCGTCACAGCTTCCATGAGCAGTAACCACCGTGGGCTGAATTTCCCTGACAGCTGAACTCGTACAGTTTCCAGCAAGGTAGCTCGTTCAACAACCGTTCTGGGAGGCAGAATTGATCTCCACACAGTTCCTAGTTTAATTGTAAGACGTCACCACGCTCGAGGATCACTCTGGTCTGCCTGTGTGTTCCTGGGTGGCACAGAGAGGGCGTTTACACTGCCTGCGTGGCAGGAGTGCAGTATACTTCAGGAATATCCAACGTTACCGTGTGCTGACCGTGGCACACGGCTCACCCAGAGGGAAGAGGAGAGGGTATCTCACCGCAGCGAGGGAAAGCCCCTTCTGCTGCCAGTATCACCGCCCGGGTCGGCCAACGGCCAGAAGTCGGTTCCTTCTGCGCCGGTGCAGTCCTGGGAGGGCAGGAGGAGTCGTTTCTAGAAGTAGGCTGTCTTTTGGTTTTCATTTTTTAGGATGTTGATTGCAGCCCTGCAGTCTCGTTTGGTGTTTGTTCACAGAGCTGGGTTAATGGCAGTAGTCACTGTGAGGATCTGCTGGCAGGTCTGGTGTTCAAGTGGCGTGCGATGGGATCTCTTCCCGTTTCCCTTTGGGCTTGTACAGCCCCTAGCACTGGGGTGAACAGGACCTACTGGTGTTACCAAGACTCCTAGTCTGATTACAGCTACAGAAGCTGCTCTCTTTGTTTCCACAAGTCGAATTGCACGTACAAAATGAAGCTGGAAATTGTACCCCTGAGATGGCTCGGATGAAAGGCACCGAGCGGTGGGGGGTTGTGTTCTTTTCCTTTTCTGAAACAGTGAATGCCTGTGAATTTAGGGAGCAAAAAATTGCAAAAAAGAAGTGAATTGCTGCAAACTCTTATTTTTAAAGAGATTATTGGAAGTTGATGGGTTGTTAATCCTGCACCTTTCTTTCCTGCAGCGTGTCACGAGTCCTGTTCCTCATGCTGGGGTGCTGCTGAGAACAACTGTTTATCCTGCAAAGACACGTCACGCCTGCTAAAAGCAGGGCTCTGCGTGGCCAGCTGTGGCCAGGGGTTTTATACAAAGGACGGAATCTGCAGTGGTAAGGACCTGTTTTCTTCTCCAATTGCAAGAAGTTTGAGAAATGCTCTGCAAAAAAAAAAAATAAATCGATATTTCATTTAGCCCTGCAGCAGCTGTGATTTTATTCATGTCTCAGAAGCCAGATGCACCTCGTGCATAAATATCGGATGAGGAAAGGCGCTGTTCGTTTGTAAGATTATTAATTCATTTAAGCTAATCAGATGCTGAAAGTTTTAAGGTTGTTTTTTTTCCCCTCACTGAACAGCTTGAAAGCCTGAGTCGTTTCTGAGGGCTTGACAAATCCATTTTTCTGCGGAAAGAAAAATGGCCTTTGCCAGCAGGTTTCTGTAAATTTGATTATAGTTCAGGATCATGGTAACTAATACCTGCACAACAGCTGAGACTTGGGAGCTGGGAAGATTTGCTGAGAAAAGGGGAGGAGATGGCTGGAGGGAATTAAAAAGCTGAAGTCAAACAGATCATGAAGGATGGGGGAAAAAACTCAGATAAATAAAGAATTTAAAATTTGCCACAACCATCCAGGTGAAGTCTGTGTTTCTGCTGGCAGCCGCCTCCAGCTGCTTTGAAGGGCTGTTCGGCAGAGTCAGCAGAAATGATGCAGGGGTTGTCTGTCTTCCTGCAGGTCTGTCTGAGCCACAGCCCGCTAGAGGGGCCTTAGAACTCGGAGCTTGTTGTCAAAATTGTTGCTCTTTTGGCCACTTCTGGATGAATTTCACTGTGACTGGGTTTCCCTTCATTCTGATGTCTATACCAGTAAATTTGACTACCTGTGCTTTGAGATGTGCAGGCTTGAAATCTTACATCTGTAGCTGAAAATCATTTAAGCTCAGAAGGAAATTCAGCTTAGGTGCAGCTTGGCCATAATTTTGATTTTTATTCCCAGTGATTTCTCAAAACTGCAGAGCTGTTCCTCACAACCTCCAGGCCTTCCATCTCCTACCGAAACCGTGCGTTTTGGTACCCAACTGGAGAGCTGTACGCTGTTTTAAGGGGGACTCTTTCTGACTGGTGACAAGTCCCAAAAATTGGTCAAGTAAAATGCTCGGCCCTGCTGAACGTAGAGCTGTAGTAGAGCTGCTGAGTTTCACAGTGCTCATGGACAACAGGCCAGGTAACTTCAGAACTGACTGCCAGGGAGAATATAGACCAGAGGAATTGATAAGAAACATCATCTTGCTTGGTTTTAGATGCATTTTCACACTTAAAACTTTGACTTGAAGAAAAGGGAGAGAGAGTTGGGGGGAAATGACAATTTTTTTAAATCAACTTTTCCTCCATCTTTTACTTCCTGAACAGCCTGATAACTGAGGCTTGTTGTGCAAAGACATGTAAAGATTTGTGAGATGGTTTTCAGAGGTGCACTTGTTCGGAAGGGCGCTCCCTGCTCGCAGGCTGTTGGTGAACAGGAAGAACATCCGGCGTTAGCTGGAGGGGGTTGTGTCAGGAGCCGGGGGAGTGCTGGCGTAGTGCTGGTGTGGACCCATTTCTGGTGTTTGTACTTACTCACAGTCCTGGGCGGGATACAGGTCAGCGAGTACCTGTCTGCACTCACATCCACCTCCGTGAATGTCACCGCGTGTTCCAGGGAAGAGCGAAAGGTCACTTGTGCTGCAGAGGAACGTTTATAGATGCCATTCTGACAAAAAAGGAGACGGCATGGTTTGGCTTACTGTACTTTATCTGTGTGGCCAAGCTGGTGGCTCTGTGGTTCTTTGGTTCTTGAGTGCCTTTCATTAATGAGCTGTCCTTTTTGGCAGCTTGCGACCAGTTCTGTGAAACGTGCTATTCAGACCAGCCCGCGTGTTTGACCTGTGCTTCGGATAAGTTGTTACACGATGGGAAGTGCATTTCAGAGTGCCCGGACGGGTATTTCCCAAGTAGCAGTGGAAGATGCAGAGGTAAGAGTTGTGGTCAACAGCTTGATGTCCCAAGTGGACATCAGCGACAAGTGGTGTTCCTCAGGGGTTGGTAGTGGGACCGGCACTGTCTAACTTCTTTGTCGGCGACATGGACAGTGGGATGGAGCACACCCTCAGCAAGTTTGCCAACGACACCGAGCTGTGTGGTACGGTCGACACGCTGGAGGGAGGGGATGGCGTCCAGAGGGACCTGGACAGACTGGAGAGCTGGG
>VWZZ01004285.1:24711-59827 GCA_013399095.1 Psophia crepitans | reverse complement strand
AGGCCAGAGGAGGCCCCGGAGATGCTGCGAGGGCTGGAGCCCCTCTGCTGCGAGGACAGGCTGAGGGAGTTGGGCTTGTCCAGCCTGGAGCAGAGAAGGCTGCGGGGAGCCCTAACTGCGGCCTCCCAGTGCCTGCAGGGGCTGCAGGAAAGCTGGAGAGGGGCTGGTTGCAGGGCAGGGGGGGCCAGGCCAAGGGGGTGGGTTTGAACTGGCAGAGGGGAGCTGGAGCTGAGCTGGGAGGCAGCAATCCTTCCCTGGGAGGGTGCTGAGGCCCTGGCACAGGGTGCCCCGAGAAGCTGTGGCTGCCCCTGGCTCCCTGGCAGTGCCCAAGGCCAGGTTGGATGGGGCTTTGGGCACCCTGGGCTGGTGGGGGGTGTCCCTGCCCATGGCAGGGGGTGGCACTGGGTGGACTTTTGAGGTCCCTTCCCACCCAAACCAACCTGGGGTTCTATGATTCTATATTTGCGTGACCCTTTCGGAGGCTCTCAAGGCACCCTGCGCACATCGTCGCCTTTCCCCTGGGTGTTTGCCTGTGGGGATGATGGAGATGTTTACCTGTTAAGAGCACAAGCAGGGACAGGGAATTTGATTTTATTTTTGTTGTTTGTTTTCTTTGGTTCGCCTGTGATAGATTGTTTTAAATAACCTCTTTGCCTTGCGAAGCATATTAAGACACGCTGAGATACATATTCAGAACGCTGTGTGGGTGAGGGTTATTACTGTTAGCAGTTACTAATACGGGCGCGCTCCTGCTCTCCTTAGTTCCCCTTGCTGGCTGGCCTGCTGGCCGGGGGTTTTCCCTCTTGGCTGGAGGAGGCTGTAGTCAGCAACACCCCTCGCAAGGAGAAAAAATGGGATATTTCAGTCCTGTGTGCTCTGTTTCTTTATCAGCTTGTCATGCTTCGTGCTCCACGTGTGAGGGACCTCTGGCCACTCACTGCATCTCCTGTTCCTTCCCTCTGGCACTGCGCCGGGGCCAGTGCCTGCAGAGCTGCGGAGAGGGTTTTTACCAGGATCGCGACGTCTGCAAGGGTAAGCGATGTACTTGGAGTGAGTTCCCCAGCTGCTGTAAACCAGTCTAGCTATACTGGTTTTTGTCGGGCTGTGCTCAGAGTACCCAGCTATGACGCTGATCCTTGATTCTACAGCGAACCTGATGGATAAATAATTCCTGTGTTTGCCTGCTGTTTTCTGCTTGGAGAAAAAGGGAATTTTCTCCAATACTTTCTGCGTTCACACCCTCAAGATTTAGTGACCTTGGGGACCTTTTTTCCCTCTGTGCTGTTGAAATAAATGTCCATTGCTTCCAAGTTTTTCTGGACACAAGTGAAGAGGTGGATGAAATTCTACACACACCTAGCAGACTTGCTAAGACTGAGGTCATTTTTGCAGCAATGGAAAACCTGAAAATTCAGAAGATGAGTTTGTGTTTTCTATGAGCCCCTCAGACTGTCATTTTTTCCTGTCTCTCCTGGTGAGGTTTTGTTCACCGTTGCAGTTCCAGAAATTAAAGGAAAACTGCTTGCCTGTGGCACAGTGCTGCAGTTTGTTCCCAGCATTACTTGTTCATCGATATTATTCAAGAGCTGCTGTTGAGGATGGGGGTGGGGGGAAGATGTCAGAGTATTTTCTAATATCCCTGTTCCGATATAGAAAATACAGCTCCTCGTCCGCTGGCGAAGCGGGTTGCTGAACTTGTGAGTTGCTGCAAAGCTCGTGCTCTTTGCAGGCCCTTTGAGTATCAGGCTGCCTGCAGCAATACGCAGCTGGGAAGAGGGGTGAACGCTGGTCCAAACCAGTGGTCCAAACACTGGTCCAAACCAGTGTTTTCTCCCTTTTCTTTCTCACGTTTATGACCGGGTGCCCAGGTTATTTGTTGGTCCTTGTCCTTCTCTCTGAGCAAGCTGTCCTCAGAGCTGTGGCTCTCACTGCTCTCTCGTCCTGTGCACAGGTTGCCACCCGTCCTGCCGTGCCTGCGTTGGCCCGGGGGCCTCCCGTTGCCTGCGGTGCAGGGCGCCGGAGGACGTCCTGCTGCCTCAGCAGCCCACGGACGGAGCTGTACACGGCCTTTGCCTCTCTCGCTGCCCAGCTCAGTTCTACGTGGACAGCACAGGAGCCTGCAAACGTGAGTAGAGGATGAGACCAGCCGTTCCAAGCCTTCAGCACAGGGCTGTGCTGGATCTCAGGTGTTTGGGGTGATCTTGTATGCTGTTTGATTCCTGCGTGCTTTGAGCTCCTGTGTTTGCCATGTGACAGTCACGAACGTTTAAGCTCAGTGACTTTCAGAATGACATATGCTAGTGCTTTTGAAGGAAAATACACTCAAGGTGTAATTTGTGACTAAAGAATTCAGGTACTTTTTAAAAAACGACCGTGTGCCAGTCTGCACAGCTTGGCTTGCTTTTCATTGAAGTTGTGAATGTGATTTTTACCACTGACTTATTCTGAAGCAGGATCAATCCTTAAGTCATTTTCAGAAATGACTGAGCTGTCTCCTTATTAGCCCTTGGAGCAGGTCAAGACATCCCACAGCAGTCTTTTCCTTTGAGGAAGCTCTTCTGATACATGCCCTGCAGCAAACGTGCCGTTGCTGCTCTTGAAATACCAAGTAGGAAGCATTTCCATGAAGGCTGGAGCACAGAAAAGAGGCGAATGTGGTGTGTGTTGGGGGTATATGTGATTTCCCACCGCTCTGAGAGAAAACTGTTGGGCTTCAGCGAAGGACGTGGACTGGGTGGATCAGCAGGCCAGCCTGGCTGGCTGTATAGAGCTTGTGGGGGCTGGTGTGGGCATCTGTATAGCAAATGTGTGGCAGTATCTTGAACATAATGCAGATGGAGGCAGGCTGAGAGGTCAGACCGAACGGCTTGTGCCAGCACAGCCCACCCGGAGCCTAAGGGAAGTGATACTTTCAGATGTGGCAGTGAAAGTAACCCTGTGCGGAAAGGCCGGTCATAGAGACAGTGACCTTACAGTCCTTAATTAAAGTAACTGTAATAACAATAGCAACAATGTTACTGATGGCTGTTCCTTCCTGTTGAAAAAAGGTTTTCTAAAAGCGGACATGATTTAAAATCCACTTATTTTGATTTTATCTCTTCGCCTCAACTTGATGGAAGGAGTCTGTACGAGCTCATTCTCTGCTTTAGGGGATCTTAAAAGGAAGAAGTGGCATTTTTTGGGGTGGAATGATTCCATCTTTGCCAGTGACCTACACAAACTCTAAGCTATGCGGGGCCTTGGGATTGTTCCTGAAGGCGTTAGCGTAGACCCTCTCCAATCCCCGCAGTGGCCATCCCGTGGCAGGTGGTGGCTTTTCTTGCCTGAGTCCAGGTTGTGGTATAGAAACTGAGTGAAGAAATCCACATCCCACTGCCTCATGTGGGTGAGCAAACCTGTACAGACAGGCCTGGGCAGAGTTCGGCGGCAGCGCTGCGTTATGTCATTGGGCAAGAATGCTGGCACAGCCCCAGACGTAATTAGCTCTGCCCTATTAGCGATGGCATTAGCACAGTAGTTTGATTTATTGCAGAAGGGTGTGAAGAGTCAAGGTTTCAAACTTTGAGCTACCCCTGTAGAATACTCACGCAAGGTTTGGAGATGGACCTGTTTGAAGAAGCGACCCCACAATGGATGTGTGCCGTGCCTGCGTTGTCCGGGCAGAGCAGAACCGCGTTCACATGTAGGTTAAAATGCTGGTTTGAGGGGTTTTACCTCTGTGGTTGTAAATTTCTCACCAAACCACAGAAATACCTCCGTATTTTTCTAATGCTTGTGATTTCCCTGATGAAACTGTAAGAAATGTCTCTCTGATACGATTTGAGTCACTTGAGCCAGAGAGAGTCCTGGAGACGTTGTGTTTGTGATGAGGATCCCTGGCTCTCTGGCAGACAGCTAAGTGTACTTGTAGAAATCATTTCATGTCCTTTCTTCTCTCCAGCGCTGCGTCTGTCTTCTCTCTCTGTTTAACGGAGACTCACGCAGTGGCCTCACATCACTGCTCCAATAAATACCGGGTTTGTAACTAGTGAGTTAATACATTTATTTATCAGATTACTTAGTTTAAGGTGATGTGTTTCAGGGTCAGTACCAGTAAAGGTGAAGAAGTCTGGCTTTTGAACTGCCTTGTAGCGAGCGTTCACTTCCCCAGCTGTAAAGTCAGGCGGCGAGCCCACCTTTACGTATATTTGCTCTTACTGCTCCAGAATGACTGATGGTAACTGTGCAGTAACGCTGGAGAGAAAATCCTCCCCAGGGTGAGAGCGAAAAAGGTGATTTTAGAATCTGGTAAGTTTGCAGAGCCCCGGAGCTCTTACAGGGAGGAGAACAGTGTTACACAGCGTTGTGCATCTCAGCTTTCCGTTTCGGTAATGAATCGTGTGGGTGCAAAGAAAGATGAAATATGCATCTATCTGCAGCTGCTCCTTATCTTTAAGAAGTGTGCCTTTCCCAAGCAGAGGGTCCTGTAAAGGAAACACCTTCCTGTCATCACTGGGGAGAAAGCCACCTAGCTGTACTCTAGGACGGTAACACCCAGGAGAAGCTAGAACTCATTTGGCGCTGTCTTCTTGTTTTTCCCTTCCCTGCAGAGTGCCACTCCTCCTGTGCAGGCTGCGTGGGGAACACGTCGCAGGACTGCACGGCTTGTCTGTCTTCCCACGTCCTGCTCGAAGGCAGCTGCCTCTCCGAGTGCCCAGAGGGGCTGTTCAGCCGCGAAGGTCGCTGCTACTGTGAGTGCGCAGCGCAGGCACCTGCAGCTTATACTGCCGAATTGCACTGCGTGCGGGGTTTGTAGTGCGTTTCTCTGTGTAGTTAGAGATGCTGTCAGATTTATATGAGGCTATTTAAGTGTTTTCAGGGGAGAATAGGGTAGTCCAATTTCAGGAAATGGCATCTCCTCTAGATGGGAGAGAGGCATACACTTTGAATAGTAAATTATAATCAGTTTTGCTCCTCTGGGCTGTTTCCCTGAAGATATTTTGCTTTCCGTTTCAGTAGGTTTGGCTGATGACGTTAGCCAGCGCGCTGTGGCGGGAGAGGTCTTTCCTGGACAGCACTGAAGCACGGACTGCTTTTATTAGGCTAGATAAGCGTATTGTCCATATGAACAAGCTTTATTTTTAATCCGCTCCTGGCTATAGGGCTGGGTTTAGAAGGAAGGAATTCCTCAGATGCAGGGGAAAAGCCGTGACTTGTATGAATATGCCTGACCAGTAGCGGTGACAGCATTACTTATTTGTGTCTCAGTCTTGCCCACCAGTCAGCAAGTGGCCTTCACTCCACTTGCTTGATCTCATCTAAGCAGATGATGGTGACTGCAACGATTAAATCCCGTTGCCACTTGCAGAAAATGGTGGCCTTTTGGGTGTGCCGTGCGTTACGAGCTGCTAAGTCCAGTGGGCGAAGAAATGCTGGCGTTTGATTAGTCCCTTCAAGGTCATCTGAAAGTTGTCTGCTCTTTTATCTTAGATCCATGGGGTCAGGCATCCGTGTATCTGTTCTGGCGGTGGGAGAAATTCACTGGTCGCTTCCCTGGGAGGGCTCAAGTTCAGAGAGAGAAACCTCTTCTAAATTCCGTTGCTCTATTTATTCAATTTATTCACTCAAGGAACAGCTCTATAAATACATTTCTTTGGCAGGCCACTGTAAAGATTCATCAATTTTGAGGTTGTGCGCTGCCACCTTAGAGCTGAGGGACCTGCTGAATCCTGCATTATGCAGTTTCAGGCTTATGTAAATGTTTTAGGGGGGGAAAAAAAAATCAGTGTCAGGAAAGCGGCATCTTTCTGTGTGCTGCCAGCTTAGATCTCCTGCAGCTTTTGAACAGCGAAGCTCAGTTAATACAGGTGTGTCTGGAAAATGGATTCCTTTTGTTGAGCTTTTAGCAGACAGAATAGCTAATGAACTGACACAGCTTTCAGGTTTTATAGGTTTCAGTTTGGGAGGGCTTTGGGCGGAAATCAGTCCTGGATTTTCCACTTGGGAATATCAAACTCATGGCACTAAGGTGTCCATACAATCCCACCGTGTTTAAGTTATCCCCCCTGTGCATCCTACTGTCTTTCGTAAGTGCACGAGCATACGCTGGAGGGAGGAATAAAAGGGCCGATCTCTTTATGTGTTATATTTTGTATAGATCTGTGCCTTGATTAATGCAGAGAACAAATGGCATTTTTAAACTGACAGCTCATTTCTCATTGTGTTTATTCAAAACAAGGACGTACGAGCCTTCCAAACCACAACTCTGCCATCACTGATGCTATTAGATCATTTCATGCCTGTGTTTTGCAGGAGTAAACGATTATTACAGGGGCTGACCTTCTGGGGAGGGGAGAGTGAAAGGTGGGTGTTAAACCAAGGGTATAAGAAGTGTTGATTTTCTTCTCCAGCCTGTCATCCATCCTGCAAGACGTGCCGTGGCCCTTCGGATTCGCAGTGCTTAACGTGCCATCCCCACGCTGCTCTAGCTAGTGGAACGTGCAGGACTAGCTGCAAGGAGGAGCAATATCTCAACCTGGTGGGGTACTGCGTGGGTAAGTAAGAGGTGACGGCGTGGGCCATGCGGTGTGGTGATCTTTCGGTGGCATTAACCAGCTACTTGAGCACACGCCATGAAGAAATCCAAATCCCTGGTAGGATTAAAATGTTGAACAGAGGAAAATACCATGAGGAAGCTCTCCAGTGTGCACAGTATGTAGGAAAGCCGCTTGCCGCTCCTGCTGTGCGTGTCTTACGAGGTGCAGTGGCCATAAACTGGAAAACAGAAGGTTCAACCTGAACGTGAGGGACGACTGCTTCACTGTGAGGGTGACAGAGCCCTGGGACAGGCTGCCCAGAGAGGGTGTGGGGCCTCCTTCTCTGGAGGCGTCCAAAAGCCGCCTGGACTCGTTCCCGTGTGATCTACTTTAGATGATCCTGCTCTGGCAGGGGGGTTGGACTAGATGATCTCTAGAGGTCCCTTCAGAGCAGCTCTGCTCTGTTGAGTAGGGATGCTCTTGCCTTTCCCAGGCCAAGCGATAACTTTATCTCACTGTCATCTGGGCTTTACGGCGTACTGCGTGTCAACGTGGAGCCAAGCCTGGGGGACCCAGAGCCAGGAAAGCTGCTTAGGTCCTGCACAGGGCTCAGGAAAGTGAGTCAAGGAAACATTTGTTAGTCAGAGAAGCAGTTTCTGGGGCCCTAAAGAAAAAATGGGCCCAGCTAGCACTGCTGTGTGCGTTTCTTGGAGGTGATAGGATTTCTGTATAGGGGTTCTGCTGTGTGGGTGCTCAGTGCCTGCACTTAAACGTATCATCAGAAGCCACTGATTGCATTTATCTGTTTAAAGAGAAAAATCGCTTTTATTCTGTCACGCAGACATGTATAAACATATCCTGGGAACTGCTCCAACAATTTCTGACCTTTATCAAACCATTTTTTCTGTATCAGAAAAAGATATGGTGTGTGAGGCTTAATCTAGGCGGAACAGTTCCAAGTGAGATAAGGAATCCTAAGAAAAGGGAAAAATGCATTAGACATAATAATGTATCCACGGTGAGGCTATCGTTCTCAATTTAATACGCGATTCCTCTTCACAGAGACTCCTTTTTGTTTACCTATGTGTTTTGTGGGTGGTTTGTTTTATTAGAGACTTGTTTATTTGCTCTCCACAGATTAATTTTATGAACCATTTCTTCATCTTCCTTTTAAACAGCAGTTATTGTTTTGTCTGCTGACAAAGCGAGGGGGGAACCAAAGTATCTGAGGAGTAGGAGAATGTCCTGAAAGTATTGTACAGCTCCTTAGGCATACAAGACATCAGGTTGGGGAATCAGGATGTTTCATACAGTCAGGTAATTACAATATGGAAATATTTCAGCATTTCAGTGTAAAGAGCTGTCTGTGCCCTGTAAAATTTCAGGGACTACAGTGATGCTTGTTGATGTCCTGTCACCTCATAGCTGTGCGCGCTGTATTTCTTCCACCTTTATTCTCCCATTACTTTGCATTATGCTTCCTCTGAAAAGGGGCCTGTGGAAATGTGATCCTCCAGCTGTAAATTTCGTTGGAAAAACTTAGTGCCATTTATCATAAACCAGGATTTTTTCTGCTGCGTGCTTTCATTATCCCTTTCAGACTGCTCTTAGCTGTACTTTTGGTGAGGTCTCATGGAACAATAAGCGTGCTCCCCAAATCCCGGGTGATTAGGTGGAGTCACACAGTGGCTGGCAATAATGAGGAGCAGAAATTGGAAGCAGTGGGCTCGCTCAGGCTACGTTTGACCTCCGCTGACAGTGATAAATCATCTGCAAAGAGCCTTGCCTGGCTTTCTGGCATCCAGAGCGATTGCAGCCTGCTGATGCATCCTTCCCTTGCAAAGTAACGAGCTTTATTTTGAAGCCTTGAAGGGTCATGAGCACGGTCCACTGTTTGGAGACTTCTCAAAGTAGAAAAGTGTTTTTGAGGCTTGGTTCGCGGTGCCTGGCACGACTGACTGTCAGTAGTGTTTGGATCTGTGCCCCCAAAACAGAAGAGAAGGCTTTCCTGGTGCGACTTACACCAAGAGCATAAGGAGATACCTTTCCTCCTGCCCGCTCCGACCGTAGCCTTGCTGTGCTACTCAAATGTGTCAGTCCTGCCTTTGAGCGACCAGTACAGATATTCTGTCTAACACAGGAACCCATAATGTTGGAATCATAGAACGGTTTGGGTTGGAAGGGACCTCACAGCCCACCCAGTGCCACCCCCTGCCATGGCCAGGGACACCCCCCACCAGCCCAGGCTGCCCAAAGCCCCATCCAACCTGGCCTTGGGCACTGCCAGGGATCCAGGGGCAGCCACAGCTTCTCGGGGNGCTCGAGGCTGGACAAGCCCAGCTCCCTCAGCCTGTCCTCGCAGCAGAGGGGCTCCAGCCCTCGCAGCATCTCCGGGGCCTCCTCTGGCCTCGCTCCAGCAGCTCCATGTCTTTCCTGTGCTGGGGCCCCCCGAGCTGGAGGCAGCACTGCAGGGGGGTCTCAGCAGAGCAGGGCAGAGGGGCAGAATCCCCTCCCTGACCCTGCTGCCTACACTGGTTTAATGGAGCCCAGGACACGGGTGGCTTTCTGGGCTGCCAGCACTGTTCACGTGGTCTTGCACATAGATGCATTGTTGTTTCTTTGTCTAACTGAAGTTTTGAAAATCCTTGTAGAGGAACATAGTTATTCGTTGCCTTTAAAAAAAAGAAAAAAAAGAAAAAAAGAAAAGAATTTGTGCTTTGGTCTGGGATCTGCATTCTGAAGTCTGTTGCTCTTTGTGCCAAATTTACGTCTGATGTTTAAGCAGAGGATGTGTGTTGCCAGTTCTGCTAGAGATAAAGAGCTCCACATCCAGGTTGTTACATTTCGCTCATTCTTCTCATTCAGCACCGATTGAAGTGCTAGATTTGCCCTTGCAAGTTATTAATTACCAGTTAAAGAGCAGCTGCCCCATAAAAGAGAACATTAAAACCCCTGACACTTACATAATATACGATTTGCATCAGAACCTAACAAAGCTTTTTCCTCTGCTTCCCAAAGCAATATTTTTTTACAATTATCTTCCCATTTATCTCTAATTCCTGGCCCTCCAGGCAGAACCCGGTTACGAGCTGTAGGGCCTGCTGTGCGTTCGAGCCAGCCTGTCATGCGTTATGGCCCTGCAGGGGAAAATCCTTCATACAGGATGCAGAAAACCAACTGTCACTTGAAACTGTTGCCTGTGAATTAACGTTGTTGTTGTACGTGTTACCTGAACGGGGACTGGAACATTTGCCTTGTTAATAGGCAAAAAAAAAAAAAAAGAAAGAAAAATGTTGTTTTTATCAAGTCAGTGTTTCAGATGTAAGCAGGAGACAGACAGAAGGGCCATAAATTTCAAGCCATCAATGAGTTTCCAAGCTCTGGTTCGGACTCACTAAATTTCTGTCAGTCTTCCTTGGGACTGCTGTATTTATGAGTTTTGTTTTGTGGTGAAAGCGTAGGGACAGGAGTGTGGTTTTGGCTTCAGCAGCCTCCTGTTGAGTCTCAGGTCTTCTGTGTTCTATGTTTTCCCAGTTTGTGGAAGTGTTCAAAGATAAAGCAGAAGAGCTTGCTCAGGGGGATGCCTGCAACGAGCCTTTCTGCCTTGCCCTTAAAATTCCAGAAGGGACACTCTGACAACAAGAAACACATTCAGCTCCTTGTAAAATTAATGAGCTGTTGCCGTACTCTTAGAGAGAGGTTGAGATCATCACCAAGAGCTGGAGTTTCTCTGAGCAGAGCAAGAGGGGAACCGAGGGCTTTGCTCCCTTTGGTCGTTGGCATACAAGCTCCTCCAGAAGTGAAGAGCTGAGCTGCCAGAGGAGGACAGTGGAAGGTCGTTTCCCTACTTTGGGTCTGGCTTATTTGTGCCGTGGTTGTCCCACCTCGCGCTGCTTGGAGAAGCTCCCGCCCTTTCCAGAAGATGCAGGCACATCCCTGCAAGGGCGGTTGCACTGCACCAGGAGCTCACCTCGGTGTGACAGATTGCCTTTTAGGTCTTTGAAAGGAGAGGGGCAAAACCCTTCCAACAGCCAAATCAAACCAAAAATCAAACCGAAAAGCCTGGTCAGTGCTAGGTGTCCTCCTGAGTCAACCATTCTGATTTTCTTCCTGGATTTACTGTAAGGTGCTGGAGAGCGTTCGCACGCTGACGTGCCTGTAAATCGGGCGGTGTGTTAAGCACTGATTTAAAGCAGGAATCTGTTGTAAACCTCACGCCTTGCCTTAGCCTTAGTACCAAACTTGCATCAGGAAATATTTTTCTGAAGAGCCCTTAAGAGGGGAGGTGTATTTAAACATTACAAATGGTGATTGCTTGGCAAATGGTGGAACCGAGGGCTAGAAGCGCCGCTGGTTTCCTTTATGAGCGTGGGCAAACACTTCAGAGATAATTTTGTCTCCCCAAACAGCCTTCTCTGTCTTGACAGGCAAGGCAACCATATATAATAGATACTTCCCATATAGAAAGGGTGCTGTTTTGTTTTCTTAGCTTGCTAAGAGGAAGCTAAAGAGGGTGTGGAAGTAAAGTAGCTCTGAGAATGGAAATCTGTGTAAGTAATTACATACTTTACAATAAAAGTTGCTTTATAGGACCAGTGATAGATAAGGTGGGTTGTTTGGGGTTTTCTTGCATAGGGGTGAATTGAGAAGGGGGAAATCGGAGCCAGCTCAAAGGGTGGCAGGAAGAAGTTTTGTTTGGGCAGTGGGAGGCAAGTCAGTAGTCTCGGAAAGGGGAATAGGGAGGTGTTGGGACTACGAGCAAGGTGGAGATGTGCTGCCCTGAAGAATCCAGTCTGGATACTGGAGAAGTCTAAGGGAATTAAGTAAGTGTGTTGCACTGCCCCGCAACAAACGCAGGGTGTGAAGCCTCCGAAAACACCGAGCCCGCAGGCAGTAACTCGCCTGCCAGCCGAGCGGGAGCGAGGATTGACGGGAAGAAGGCAGAAGCAGGAAACAAATACCGCTGTGCAGTATTACGGAGAAGCATAAAGCAAGCACCCGGCTTCAGTTAGTCCTTGCTTCAAAGGGAGCCTGCTGGGAAAAATTTAAATAATCATTTCCAAAACAAAGCACTTTGCCTCTTCCTTTACAGTCTCACTAGTTCCCCAACGTCCCTCAAATTCACCATGAGCGTCAGTTCTGGGTTTTTAGCTGGTGGTGTGCGCTCTTTGATCTCCAGGCATGCAAAGGAACACGAGAGCGACGGGGCTGATTTATCCTAAAACGGTTCCTGAGAAAAAGAACTCTTTCAATACACAGGAGCAAACGTAGAGGCTGTAAAGAGAAAACTGTACTGCCACAGCACCTAGTTTTGTAGACACCTACCCTTTTAAATGTTAGTTTGGGAGGGTCTAGTTATTTACAGCAGGTACTGGTTGTTTGGACACCCTAAGTTTTCTCTGTCTCATTCTTGTGCTCAGTTTAAGGAACCTGTTGCCCACGCACAGTGAGTCTGGTTTCTTACTGTGTCCAGCCAAAGCTCTCTGTTAGAGACCGGTGGCTCCGGCAAGAGACTAAACTGGAGGAGTATTATTTTGACAGTAAAGGGAGTAGACATATTGCCAGGTAACTGTGGAAGCATGAGAAACTAATTGGATTTCTGTTAATTTTATTGAATATAAGTGCATAAAACTCTTCACCCCTGTCCAGCCCCGTGCATAGAAATTACATGTGGCACTCAGGGCCTTTTGGATGATGAGTATCATCAAGTCCTTGCTCTCTACAGTGAGCTGCGTGTGATCCTTTCTGGCTTTGGTGAGGCCACAGATAGATGGCAAGTCTTTCCAGTCTGATGTCAGCGCAGGTTTGGGATCCTTGGCTGTGAAGATGTATGGGGTGATGCCTTGGGTATTGAGTTCTCCTCCTGTGCAGTCACAAGCTGCGGTGCGATAACCCCAGTAAGCCGTAACTCCTCTAAGGAGGTTTTGAGGTTTGTCGCTGAGTCTGGGAGCATGACCTCGTGTGCTGCTTGGCTTTTCTTACCACTGTCCTGACAGCAATGGACTGAGAACCTACAGGGTCACTATGTTAAGCATGATGTCTCTTCTCACACACCCTTACCTCTCCTCTGGCTGTCAATTTGCCATCTGCAAGGTTGAGAGTGTGAGGCAGAAAACAGATCGATTCTATACCCTGTAAAGCCAGGAGGTGAAGGGGACATCTGCTTTATGGAGCTTCAATCCCTGCATGCAGTCAGAATTCACTTCTGAGCTAAGTCTGTGCTTCTCCACCAGTGACTGGTAAGAATCATCTACGCGTAACGCACAGGAGAAGTCAGGCCTGGGTCCGACTCCAGGCGCCATAACGTTCTTGCAGGTATGGATGCAGAACTCTCCCGGACTCCGATGTGAGCCTGTCTTCAGCTTGTAAAATTAGATTGCCTGACAATCTCTAGTAATGCTGTCACAAGAGACAAAAGGCAGAAAGGTGAACCTTCAGCAGAAATCTGACAAGAGGCCAGGTACTCAAATCAAGCCTCATTATTACATTTCTTTCAAGACAGTCGCCATTTCCTTTGTAATTTTCTGAATTACCATAATGAGGATTAATTTGACTTCCAGGTTGCCTTACACTGCACTGTTGTGCATACAAAAGGCTTGTTGTAAAACCTTTGGAAGCGCCTAAGTTCAGGCAGAGGTCAGGAGACACGAGCTTGTGCGCTGCTGGGGAAAAACGAGAAGAGGAAAAGGGTTTGAGGCACTCTGGTGCAACTCTCGGTGCTGGCTCTGAGGTCTGCAGTGGCCTCTTCAGGGTGCAGATGTCTCGCTTGTGTGGGAAAATCGGAACGGTGAGAACTACGGGAGAAGGTCATACAGCTGTACGGGTCGTGCTGTTTGTTTTTCAGCGGTGGGAGCAGAGGGAGGTGAATGCCTACAGCTGCCAGCGCGGTTTGTTAAAGATAAACCTGTAGGCAGAAGCACCTAAAATCAGAGAAAGGTTTGGGGAAGGCGAGGAGCTTTGAACCGGCTTTGTGCAAAGCCTTCCCAAGCTTGCTTAAGGGTGGGAAAGAGGATGCTGGAATGGGGCAGGAGAGGTACAGAGAATGCGGCTGCCGAGGAAAAGTGAAAAGGTTGGGATGCTGAGGAAGAACGCGAGACGGGGATGAGGGCAAGAGGAGAGGGGTGCTCCCTGAATGCGGTAATTCCTGGTCATCTCTCTTGCAGACATCTGCAAGTGCAGCGTCGAGCACCTGATCCCAGCCCTTGTGCACAAGACAGCGGGAAGGGGCCCTGAAAGTTCCATCCCTAATGCCTTCCCTGAGTCCTCAGCCATGTGCTTCCCCTTAGCGGTTCTGTTCTGTCCGTCTGTGATCATGTTACTCCCTGCTTCCTTTAGACTGCCACCCGTTGTGCCATCACTGCGTGGCCAACCTACGGGACACCGGCAGCGTCTGCCTCGAGTGCCAGAACGTCCGTCACTTGCTCCTGGGGGATCGCTGCATTCCTGACTGCCCGCTGGGATACTACGCGGAGAACAGTGCCTGCAAAAGTGAGTAATCCCTACAGATGCCTCGAGCAGCTGCAAGGGACCACCTGGATCCTTGCAAGACCTTCCCTGAAATCGTTCCTGTTTAGCAGAGAAGCTTTGCCCAGCTGGCAGGACACAGCACTGGGGGTGGGAGATGGCCTTCCTGGCTAAAAATCCTGCCGGCTGGCTGGGAGCGCTCTCTCCTTGCTCCTCGTAAGCTGTGGCTGCTTTCAGCCTGTGGGTTCTTCGAGGCAGACAGTGCTGTCCTGTCCTGAGCACGTGCTGAGGCCACCGGGATCTAGCCCGCTTTACGCTACAGTTAGTAATTGTAATGGAGTACCTTGTGAGGAGGAGGGGAAGGTGAGTTTTTCTCTTTCTCTGGTAAATCCCATCTCTCAAAGGCAGTGGCACAGGGAATAGGATGCCGGTGCGCTATGTTCTGTGTAGGGTAGCTGCCCTGAGATCACTCCTAGGGAGAGATCGACCTCTTAAGTACAAGAAGGAGTAACTTCAAACAGAGGCTTTCCATGTGCCCATCACCAAGTCACCGACTCGTGTGGTACCAGCCTGGTTCTGGGACGCTAACGCTTGAAAATACTTTCTGGATATGTGCTTTGAAGGGCTGTGTGACAACGGCTCCGAGAAGGCAGAGCTTTCGCTGGTTAGCAACTTCTCAGGAAGTCTGCAACCTGAATCATAGAATCCTTAAGGTTGGAAGAGACCTCAAGGATCATACAGTCCAACCATCCCCCACCACCTATTACCCACTAAATCACGTCCCTAAGTACCACATCCAACCTTTCCTTAAACACCCTCAGGGATGGTGACTCCCCCACCTCCCTGGGCAACCCGTTCCAATGCCCGACCACCCTTTCCGAGAAGAAATTTCTCCCCATCTCCAACCTGAACCTCCCCTGGCGCAACTTACAGCCGTTCCCCCTTGTCCTGTTGCTATTTATATAGTTAGTTAGAAATGGAACATCACCCTAGCTCAGGTCTCTCGTTGAGACTTGTCTTGCTACAGTCACGGTCCCAAAGGTGATCATTTGTAGCAGCATCTAAACCAAAAGCTCATTTCACTCAGCCTGTTAGGCTGGCACGGCAGATGCAGCGCCCCAGCAGCGTGGGTGAAGCTGCACTGATGGCGCATTTTATTCTGGAGCCTTCTATGCCTTCACCTGTCCCTGGATCTCCTCCAGGTTTTGTTGTTGATGTGGTTTCATATTCCAGTCGTTGTCTGAGCTGCTTTATATTTCTTGGGACGCTTAGAAGGCAGTAGGTTGCTTTTCTTGTGATGTGGCCAACAGAGACATGTTAAAGGCCGACGTGCTTGCGCTCAGCAAAGGGTATCGCGGTTTATTGTAAGAGAAAGAAATGAAGACAGGAGATTCTGCACATCAGAATTAAGACGTGGCTGCTCCTTTGGCAGGAAGTGGCATTTCCTAATCCAGTCTAACAACTGACGTTTCGAAGCTGCTCTCAAGCACTCCGGGAGCTGCGTGTTTGTTCACCTGGTTTTGACAAATGAAACCTCGGAGGCGTCTCTCATCGGAGAGACCCCTGAGAGAGAGATTTTGCCTTCCTGGAAGTTTAAGCCTAGGGGTAACGTGTCTTCCCTTCGGTGTAAAGGTTTCATTTAAAAGAAGTTTTGCGTTACTCAGACTGCGTCAAAGCTCCTCTTACGTTTTGTGCTAGCTTTGAAGGTCTCCAGCACAGCGTAAAGCAGTTGCTTCTCTTGCCCACCTTCACTCGTCATTAATTTGGCCTGGTAGCTGTAATGATGGCATCAATTTTTAGGTACAGGCCTGTCAAGAACTGAAGCAGACTAATAATTTTGGGCGTATATACCCCCTTTGGAGAAACTATCAGGATACATTGGCCTCGTCCACTGCGGTATTTTAAATCTTTAGTTGAACTAAGCAGCGCAAGAAGTGGGAGGAGAAGGGATGGAA
Organism: Psophia crepitans; assembly: GCA_013399095.1. Taxonomy (NCBI): domain Eukaryota; kingdom Metazoa; phylum Chordata; class Aves; order Gruiformes; family Psophiidae; genus Psophia; species Psophia crepitans. The sequence goes on along the minus strand of VWZZ01004285.1, from coordinate 43,893 downwards.
AGGAAATGGGGAATGAAACAAGGGGGGTGGCATAAAAATCTCTCTTCAAACAAGCAGGGAAAGAAAAAGCTAGCGATGTATTTCCTTACTGGAGGCAGCCGGTGGGATTGCTGGCTGTGAAGAATTGCAGAAGGATCTTGCAGGACTGCGCGTCTGGGCAGTAAAGCGAGAGGTGTGAGTTGGTATAGGCAGGTGGAACGATGCACGCAGGGGTACCTGGTTCTAACCTCACGTACGGAATGATGGCATCCTTGAAGTACCGAGGAATCAGCCTGTAAAAGTGGCATCCAAGCGTGCAGCGACATTGAAAAGGCAAGTCAAATGTTAGGGGGCGTTTAATCCATCTGTCACACGCCGCGTTGGCTGTGCTTCTGCTCCTGAGCGCTCCACACCAGTAAGGGCTTAGACTTAGTAGGAACTTCTGGTGCTCAGTATCACTGTGCTCAGTCTCTGAGGGTGCGTCTGCTGAACCTTGTGAAACTTTCTCCAAGATCTACTTTTCCTTGGACAGAAACCCTTGTTTTTGCTGTCTCTGCAGGGTGTCACCCCTCGTGTAAAACCTGCACTGGCGAGGGTCCTTTCGCCTGCTCTTCCTGCAGCACCAGCCTGGTTCTCTCCCACACCGGCATGTGTGTGCCAGTCTGTTCCCCAGGATACTACAGGGATGACCGACAGACCTGCCAACGTGAGTGTCTCTCTCCGAGCTGTTTCTCCTTCCCGCAGTGCATTCACCGGCATGTCTGGTCTTGTTCCTTCCCCTTGCCAGGCAGAGAAAGATTTCAAGTGCCTAAAAATTCAATGTGAGTTGACAGAGGTGATTAAGTGCCTTAGAAACACAGCCTTCAGCGTGGTTTAAATTTGAACACAGTTGCAGTTTTGTTATCGGCTTCAAAGGCAAGAGGCTTCGGGTCCCGTAGTAAAAATCTGCAGGAGAGTTTGCGTAGGCTTCCTTGTTCAGCTGTCTAGGTGGTACGTAGAGAAGTGGCCAAAAGTACGGGTGGCTTGTGGGCTTTGTGAAAACGTGACAAGTTTAGACCAGTTTTAATCAATTCTTACAAAGGCACCCCCCTCCCCGCTGTACTGCCTGCCGTGGAAGCTGTGTTAGGGCTGGGGCATTTATGCGACATTTTTCCACGTGGGAAGCCTGAGTAGAAACAAGGTACAGTTTGGTAGGCACGGCCCTGACTGACATGAGCTGTGATATTTTTACCTCCTAACGGTCTGATGCAATTGATCTGGTGTTAAGTCCAGTAGTGTTTTATCCTGCTCCTGCTATCCCTTGTGAAGCTCGCGGGGCCTCTCTTTTCCTTTATTATTCTGTGTTCGCTCCGGCCCTGACGTCAGTTGGGTTGCTCCTCACATAATTATGGAGCTTGATGTTCCAAAATGCAAAATTATATCGCCCTGAGACATAAAAAAAATATGTAAAGAATACCCCAACCCTTATTGAGTTGACCCACTACAGTACACACACCGAAAAATGCGTGAGTGCCTAAGGGGTTTGGTTGCCGTTAACGTGACCACATTTGTTAAGTCCTGCATTACCCTGATCGAAATTATCCTGATTTGTGATAAAATAACTCTGTTGTACTGCACTGAGTATAGCTGTCGGTGTCATCCTATCTCGACCCAATTTCTTCACTGATGAGGTCCTAGAGGAGGAAACTGATATGGTTGTCAGCCTTACCTGCCTTTTGTTGAAATAGATGGTTCTCCTGAAACTATTATTTCTGTTTTATCAACAGAAATGCAGACACCTTGCGTAAGTTCAAGTAAGTAGGTGGAAGACTTTGTACCGTTCTTCCGTTGACAGGAAAAAAAAACTATTCAATAATAATGAAAAAAGGAAAGTCACCAAAAAAGGTGAATAAAAAAAAGGAATCGTGGGATTCTCGTCGTCTTGGCTAGTTTCCTACAAGCTCTACGAGATATTCACTGTTCTCTCCTGCAGTATGATTTCTCTCATTGCTAACTACACCAGAATACCTCCCTTCCTAATTAAAATGTCCTTTTTGTAATGAAAGCTTTCCAATTTGATAGCTCCTCCCTCAGGACATCACGGTAGAAGTGGAATGTTCCTGAGGACTGTACCCTTCCTGAATTTGGTTCAGTAGCTCAAACGCAAATAGAGTTTTGCAAGCAAATTGAACTACTCTAATCTCCTTATTACAAACGGCTTTTGAAGCAGTGTATGTAATCCTGGTGGCAGGAGGCTCAAGGCAAAGTCTGTCGGTGCGCCGGATTTTTGTCATTCCGAGTGTCGCTCGTGCCTTTTCAAGTGAAGTACTGCTGATAAGCCGTGTAGATATAAACTGTCCCAGGCTGCTGGAAAACCTACCACTTAGAGGTAATGAGAACTGAATAAACGGAGGTTGGCTGTTAGGGCTGAGAAAATCTGGTGTCTCTTCAACGTTTATTTGAGTCGCGTTGCACTTTGAGGAGCTCGGGCTTGGAATGAAGTTCAGAGAGACGCTGAGTGTGTGCGTGGACTCTTGGAGATACTTTTAAACTCAACATATGGGCCGAGAAACAGCGCAAAGCTTAAGGAGTTCTGCGTGGGTTTAAGGATGCAGGTACGGAGTCATGCTGGTAAAACAAGCAGCTAGGATTGCTTTCAGATACAGCTTTTGCTTGCTGTTCTGGCGTGCCTCTGTGGGTAACCTGATTTCTGTAGGTTTAGACCTCGTGTGGAATGTTTGATGGTGCTTTTTGTAGTTGGCTTTTCGTAGCACTTCCACCTAGGAATTTTTCCCTGTTGTATTCTGAAGTTCGAATCAGGCTGGCACCAGAGCACGTAAAACAGCTACTAGATTCTTTAGGTAAACACTTTGTGAGGAATTATTTGTACCTCAGTAAAGTGCAGACCTTCAGTGAGGTTTTTTTGGAAGAGCTAACACAGGTAACTATGTTGAAAGGGCGCTGGATTCTTGCTTCAGTGAGAGCAACATGGGTATTTTCACGTTTACTGCGATATTTTGAGGTTTGGTGGTTACAAAACTCTGGAATTAAAAGCAAATTAAGTGGATTTCCACAATTTAGTATCTCACTAAATTAGCATTCCACAATCAGCATATCAGCGACATGTTACCGCAGGTAACGTGTCGGTGTTTAGCACCCAAACCGCTGAATCCTATGAGAGGTTTTGGTGGGGTTTTTTCCATTAAAAATGGCCAGCTATGCTTTGTTCTTTAGTTTAAACAATTTAGCCATCCCTTTTACATACGACATCACTGTACTCGCTCGCAAGGCACGTCAAGTCGTTTGTGTAAAGCAGACACGTGAACCTCCGTGAGTTTTCTGCTTGTCATTTTGGTAAAGTTTCATCTCACCAGAATCAGAGCGAGAATTTCAGTGCCTAGGCAAAGGGCTGGGAAGTATTTTTTCATAGCACATTGCTATTAAATCTCCTGCTGCGAAGCAGCTAACAGCTCTGAGATCAGCACCGAGTCCACTTGGCTGTTGGTACAGCTTCTGGAGAAGTTTAGACCCTGGACATCAAAGAGGTGAGTTGAAACAGTCTGAACTTCTGGACTGTGACTGTAAATTCAGTAAATCCCTGAATTGTTTTTTTTCTGGCATCTTTGTTTGCTCGCTACAGCTCCAAAATTTCACACTGCGTGCAGATAAAAAGGTGGAAGCGTTAAGTGGAATGAAATGGGCTTTTGGTCCCACCAAAGTTTGCGATCTGGATTGCAGCCATCTACAGTGGTCTCCACATTTGGGTCTTTATATGAGTTTAGTCTGGAATCATATGAAACGTAGATTGCTTAAGGACATAATAAAAATAGAAGGTGGGAAAGCTCTTACTGTGGATTTGAATTCAAGGTCAGTGTTTTACCCTGACCTGTCCAGAGGAGAGCAAGAAGCGGTGCGAGGGGGCCAAACAGTCTGTTCCAAATGGAAGGAGGTTTTTTTATATTTTGGCAGCTGTGAAAAAGGAACATAAGAAGCAAAAACTCCCAAGTCTCCACAGGTATCTCTCAAAGGAGGACAAGAGGAGTAGCGAAGCTACCAGATAATACCATTTTTACTTGTACAGTTGGCTGGTGCATGGGTAATTACAGTTATTTTCTTTGTCTTTCCCCAGCTTGCAACAGCCAGTGCCTGAGCTGTGAATCAGCTGCCGGCTGTACGTCTTGCAGAGATCCAGCTAAGGTCCTGTTGTTCGGAGAATGCCAGTACGAGAGCTGCGCTCAGCAGTATTACCTGGATTTTTTCAGCAAGACTTGCAGAGGTGAAAGATACGTTGCTGGTTTAAAAGAAAAAGAAAACTGCAAGTGCCTTGCCTAAGAACCCGTTACATTGCAGCGCGACCTGGGCAGATGGGCTGCATGAAAAAGCGTGTGTGGCGGGGGGAGCTGCTCAGTGACAGGCTGCTTGCAAGGTCTTCACAGTTTTTTCCTTTTTTTCGGCAGTCTGCTGTCACATACTTCAGGCTTTCAGTGAAACAGGATGATTTCAAATCCTTCTGTTGTAAATGATTTAGTGAGCGAGCCGGCAAACTTTTCAAGGGTCCGGTCCGGCGATGCATTTAGTCGTGGGTCAGCTGAATAACGAGCGAGCTTACCGGCCTCAGGCTTCGTTAGAGTGCTTATGGGGCCGTGTGTACTTCCCTCCTGCTCTCTGTTACTGCAGAAACACCAGTTTGGGGTGATTTAAAAGACAGAGGACTTGGAAGATTTCCAGTCTCCCAAGGGGAGCGTTCCCTAATGGAAGTAAGCGAGGGTAACGTGACTTTATTGCAGCTAACGCTGCTAAGACCAGGACATAATACAAATGACTGGTTGTTCAGCGTTCATTTCTAGCTGGCTGTCTTGGTACCTCAGCCTAGCTTAACTGAGTCACATCTGTCCCCTTAACATTCTTTGGAGAGGTGACACTGTCTGGTGTTTAGGGTGTTGGCATGAGGCAGGACTCTTGGCGTGGCTCTGTCTTGGACGAGCTGCATGGACTAGAGTAGTCCAGCTCACCTCAGTGAGGCTTTATTTCCCCTCCCTCTTGCTCTTGCCCATCTGTCTGTCTCATCAGCTAAGTGTGTCTGTCATTAATTGCTGATATGGACCCCCTAAGTGCCACCAAGGAACAAACAGTAGTGCTGGCAGCCTGGGAAGTCCTTGGGCACGTGTGCGTGGTCAGGGCTCAGCTGAAGACTGGAGGGGAGATAGTGAAAGCAGATCTAATCCTAGCTGGATCCAGTGGGTGTCTGACTTTCCAGAGGAACATTTGGCCTGTGAGGGACAAGCATTTCATTTTCTTTTGGTCAGAGTCATTCGGAAGCATGAGATTGATGAAGCGGGGTGGATAATGGCTAATGAGCCACAAGCTCAGCGTTGGCAGAAAAGGAGTGTTGCTACTTATGGGATAAAGCCAGGCTTTATGGGCAGCAAAACTGTGTGAGTGTTAGCGGGGCTAGAGCAAGAGCCAGGCCTGCTCAAATCTGACGTAGTTAGAACATGTGAAGTTCAAGGGGGGGATAAAAACCCCCCCTGTATCTTGAGTTGTAATGAGTCACTCAGTACAAATCATGCTTGCCTTCCCCCCCAGTATCTCTTTAACAGTTTTTACTGTGCTCTTTGCCCCTTGGGCTTCTGTTCCCAGAGCTTGTAGACCCCCAGTGCTCAGTGAGCACGCCAGGAAGGCCTGCCCTGCCCTGTACTGACCTTTTCTTGTTCCAGAGTGTGACTGGAGCTGTAATGCTTGTAAAGGTCCCCTGAGGACCGACTGCCTGCAGTGTATGGAGGGCTACGTTCTCCACGAAGGAGCTTGCGTGGAACAGTGCCCTGCAGCTTTCTACAAGGAATCGGACGCGTGCCAGAGTGAGTTCTTTCTGCGTGCTACTTCTAACGGCTGCTGCCAAAACTTTTCCCCGCTTGCCACCAATTTGCGCGCGTCCTGCTTTCGGAAGGCGCGCTCTACCTTCGGATCTCTCGCTGCCCTCCACCGCAGCGGAGCCGCGGTTCCTGCAGGGCGTTACAGCACAGCGCGGGAAGCGGTTGTAAGCGGTGTTGAGCTGAACTCTTTACGTTTATGACTCTCAGGGTGTGATCAGCGCTGCCTTCGGTGTCGCCAGCCAGATGAGTGCAGCCTTTGCCAAGCCCCGTTTTTCCTCTTGGACGCTCGTTGTGTTCGCAGCTGCGGGAAGCGGTATTACGCAGACCGTGCAGAGCGCAAGTGCGCGGGTAAGCAAAGCGAGCGTGACGTGGTGGAGAGGGACCAGGGTCGTAGTCTGTGTTTATACACTGCTTTTGAGCCACAAGGATGAGGTGAAGGCGCTTAGATGCTGGGTTAAACTTGCTGTTGAGGTGATGAGATATTTGGTAACGGGCTGTATCTGCGTTTCCACGTACCTAATTGGGGAGGAATGGGATTCAATGTAGATGGCTTCTGGCGTGTGTGTATGCGTGTACACACTGTATATAAAAAATGCAGGTGTTAAACCCACATTTTTAAAAAGGTTTCAGTTGTATTTCTGGGTTAACAAGCTGTGCAGGACATGAATGTGTGTTTGGGGCACTTTTTTCAAAGTGCTATAACACTTACTTAAGAACAGGTTTCTTCTGCTGGGAAGATCATCTCAGGTTCTCTATAGTCAATGGGAAACACTGGTCAAACGAGGAAGGAGCTTCTTAACTCTTTTATCTCAACGCTTCGCCTCTTTTGGATTGTTTTTGTCGGGTGGGTAAGACACAAATAGCAGCGGTGTTTCTGGTCTGACACCCGGGACGGCTCTGTGCGCCGGTGGCTGCATTGTTTTTACAGTGTCTCAATGGGGTTGTGCTTTCCATCCGATTCAGCTTGTCCTCCTGGGTGCCTGGAGTGTGACAGCGACAGCCTGTGCCACCTCTGTGACAGTACCACGTTTCTGAAGAATAAGATTTGCGTTTCTGCCTGTGGCCAGGGTTTCTATGGCAATACGTGGACCAGAGAGTGTGAAGAAGGTGAGTGTCTCTCACGATAAAGCAACCGAGCTGGCAGGATTCCAGGCAGATTTTAAGGCCAGAAGTAGGTGTTCATTCTGTGGCGTTTGGGGAATTCAGTTTTGTGCGGTTTCGTGTCAGCTGTTAAAAGTCAGCGGCTGTTTTCCTCCAGCTTTTTTGTCTCATAGAATGCACACATACGTGGTTTTCTGAGTGAAGGTACCTTGTTAGGTACGGAGGCACGTCTTTCCAGCCGCAGCATCGCTTATCGTCAGTGCAAAACAAATGAAAAAATATCTTGGGGGAAATCCCTTACTAAATCAATTGTCGTACTTAGTTATCTTTTCTTTGTTCTAAATGAAGCTTCTCAAAAATCATAGTGGGGATTGGGGTGGATCGCAGTTCTTCTTGAGATGGTGGTTGTCGAGCCAGGTCAGTAATGAACAGGGCGTTATAAGGGTCTGGTCTGTTCCCAAAAAGTGGTAGTGACTGGCAAGATGCTAACGCAGCCCGTGCCTGTAATTCACTCAGTAGTACTTTTCCCTTCTTTTTAGCCAGCAAGCATCCCTTGAGCTTCCACGTGAACAGCACCCTCGCAGTAGGAATTGGTGGGGTAAAGCCCCTAGACCTCTCCTTACTGGGTGTGCGTGACCTGGATGGTGACACGGAACAGCTCTCGTTCCGTATCGACAGCGCTCCCTCCAACGGCAGGCTAGTGATGGCGGCGGATGGGCAGGAGGTGCCGCTGAGCGAAGGCGACCGCTTCAGCTGCAAGGATGTGAAGGAGAAGAGAGTCCGCTTTGTGCACAGCAAAGAGAAATCCAGGTGACTCTGGTGAAACTTTTTTCAGAGCTCTTGCCTTGAAAGAAAATAAAAATAAAGGAGGTATCTTGAGAACAAGTATTCCCTTGTTCCTTGGAAACATTCTTAGAGCGAAGCACGCTTCTCGCTGCTGCCGAATAAATGACTGATGTGCTTCTGCTGCACCACAGTATAAACAGTGGTGCAAAACTCCTCTGTTTGTGGTGGAAGAGGTCGCTGCGATCCAGCTACCAAACCTGGTGTGCTGCAGGGGTGCAGGAGTCTGCCTCGTCTTTAGGATACTCTGCTGTGGGTTTAAAAGTGGCGTTAGTCTGGTTCTTACAACAATTTCTTGATGCAGTCAGGAAGATGTTCGCGTGACATCTCCGCTATGCTCTGCGGCACAATCACTTCTTAGCCTGTGCTGTGAGCTCTGTTATTGTCCTGGGATAATTAGCGGTGATTAGTAGCTGGCAGCGCTCACACTGCAAGCATGTTGCAAGGAAGCAGATTTTTTTCCTGCTGCCAGGCAATAAGCCATCCTGCCAAATTTCACACTTGATTTACATCTCTGTAAAGCCTTGGGACTAGACTGATCTCAGTGGAATTGTTCTACGTTTCTACCTGTTTGTGTCAGGGTGTTCTTTGATCCGATGCTTTCAAGACTTTCAGGGTGTTCTTCTGATGCCAAGGGTTAGCTCACGCTCGCTCAACTTCAGGCATGTTTTTCTGTACCATGCTTTCTTTTTTGTTTGCCTGGTAGTCACAGTGGAATCATAGAATCTTTAAGGTTAGAAAAAACCTCCAGGATCATCAAGTCCAACCGTCAACCCAACACCACCATGTCTACTAACCCATGTCCCGCAGTGCCACAGCGACGCGCTGTTTGAACCCCTCCAGGGACAGGGACTCCCCCACCTCCCTGGGCAGCCTGTCCCCAGCCCTGACCCCTCTTTCAGTGAAGACATTTTCCCTAATACCCAACCTAAACCTCCCCTGGAGCACTGTAAGGGCATTTCCTCTTGACTTATCACTTGTTGCCTGGGAGAAGAGACCAACCCCCACCTCACCACAACCTCCTTTCAGGTAGTTGCAGAGAGCGATCAGATCTGCCCTCAGCCTCCTCTTCTCCAGACTAAACAGTCTCAGTTCCTTCAGCCGCTCCCATGAGACTTGTGCTCCAGACCCTTCACCACTTTGTTGCCCTTCTCTGGACACGCTCCAGCCCCTCAATGTCCTTCTGGTACTGAGAGGCCCAAAACTGAACACAGCCCTCGAGGTGTGGCCTCACCAGGGCTGAGTACAGGGGGACGGTCACTGCCCTACTCCAGGCCACACCGTTCCTGATACCAGCCAGACTGCTGGTGGCCCCCTTGGCCACCTGGGCACACTGCTGACTCATGTTCAGCTGCTGTCACCCAGCACCCCCTGGCCTTTTCCTCCAGGCCCTTTCCAGCCACTCTGCCACCAGCCCGTAGCGCTGCCAGGGGTTGGTGTGACCCAAGGGCAGGACCCGGCACTTGGCCTTGTTAACCCTCACACAGTTGCCTTGGCCCACGGATCCAGCCTGCCCAGGTCCCTCTGCAGAGCCTTCCTGCCCTCCAGCAGATCCACACTCCCTCCCAACTTGGTGTCGTCTGCAAACTTAGTGAGGGCGCGCTCTGTCCCCTCATCCAGATCATTGATAAAGACATTGAAGAAGACCGGCCCCTAGACTGAGCCCCGGGGAACACCGCCTGTGACCAGCCACCAACTGGATTTAACCCCGTTCACCACAACTCTCTGGGGTCAGCCTTCCAGCCAGTTTTTTACCCAGCGCAGGGTGCACACCTCTAAGCCATGAGTGCTGTGGGAGACCGTGTTGAAGGCTTTACTAAGTCCAGGTAGAGGACATGCACAGCCTTTCCCTCATCTGCTAGGCAGGTCACCAGGCCATAGGAGGAGATCAGGAATGTCAGGATCTTGTCTGAGGAAACATAGCTACTTCACGTTCGGGGTTATCGGATGGCATTACTGAAAAGGAAATGGGAAGCAAAAATGCTGAAAAGTGGGAGCTTCTGGTCTGAAGGCAGATAAGTGACGTTTTTCTTCAGCAGTAAATAGCTGATGTTTAGAATTGGTACTTTATCTTGGAGATGCCATCCTATATGGGTAAGGGAAATGAGGGTAGATTATTACATAGTTCAAGGTATTTTATTACGTGCTGTGACTGTTGTGAATCTTCAGGAAAAAATACTATAAAAAGATAGCTGGAAAAATTAGAGCTAAAGCTTCTTCCACTAAGCTAGTCGTTTGTACTGAATATATAACATTTGTATCATTATTGAGCCTTGCAAGAGCACTTCATTAATTTATATTATCCTGTATTTTGGCTTGTTGGGGACTTATTTAGGAAAGGACGGTTTTCCTTGAAGGCCAGCGATCAACAGTTCTTCTCCCATCCTGAGGTCATCAATATTCAAGCATTTTCAACACAGGTAATGTGACAACGCTTGGAAACAGCCACAGATTTTGTATCGTTTGGAGCCCTGGTTTCTTGCAATGGTAACAAAGGAGCTGGGCAGAACTGGAGCTGGAGTTCAGGTTAGGCAGATGAAACTCAACTCGCCCTTAGTTGAGAGGCAGCCGAGAGTCATATGGAAGAACTGGACGTGGGGTGAGTGACTGAAGAAGCTGCTCCGTGTAATTTTGCTTGTGCGGGGAATTGTAGCTGTGCAATCGTGGAGCAATTATCAGCAAGGACTAAGGAGTCCCTACTGTTTGAATTACTCTTTGGATCTGCAGATGGTCTTGTTCAGTTTACTGCAGGGCAATTGAACGATGATCGATCCTTATGGTAGGATGCTTTGACAGTCAAGAGCATTTACTTAAATGCTCTGTTCCAGGACAGCTGGGAATTAAATCAGCATGAGCTATTTAAAGTGTGTCTCTCAGACTGCTCAATACTTCTAGGAAAGTTGATGGTACTGTCAAGTGTCCATGCCTCTCACATTATTGTGATTTAAAGTTCTATTCTATTCTAAAGTCTGTAGCACAATATCGTGTAGGGGCCTCACCCAAGTGATGGTACACGAGCACTACGTTCATGATGCCTTTTCAAGAGGGAGCTCTCTAAAAGGTGGGGTATGAAGACGTTTGCAAGATGCACGTTGAGGGAGAGGGCGCACCATTACAGAAAGGAGGAGGTATCATAGAATCACAGAATCTTTAAGGTTGGAAAAGACCTTCAGGATCATCAAGTCCAACCGTCAACCTAACACCATCATGTCTACTAAACCATGTCCCAAAGTGTCGATGGTGACTCCACCACCTCCCTGGGCAGCCTGTCCCAAGGCCTGACCACTCTTTCAGTGATGAAATTTTTCCTAATACTCAACCTAAATCTCCCCTGGAGCACTATGAGGCTGTTTCCTCTTGTCTTATCACTTGTTACTTGGGAGAAGAGACCAACCCCCACCTCACCACACCCTCCTTTCAGGTAGTTGTAGGGAACCATCAGGTCCCCCCTCAGCCTTCTCTTCAGGNCCCAGCACTCGAGGTGCGGCCTCACCAGTGCCAAGTACAGGGGCACAATCGCTGCCCTACTCCTGCTGGCCACACTACTGCTGATACCTGCCAGGCTGCTGTTGGCCTTCTTGGCCATGTGGGCACACTGCTGGTTCATGTCCAAGTTGTGCAAGCCCAGCCTAGCTGCATGTGCCAGGCTCAGCCTATCAGCAGGTCATATCATCACATGCCTCCAGGTAGGCTTGGATTCCCCTTTGAGCTGCGGGTGTTCCGCTGGTGCTGCTGGGAGGGCAGCGGATGTGCTGGAGCTTCCCACTGGTCGCGCTGGTAGCGCGTTCACCATGGACTGACTTTAAGAGGGTCTGGGCGTCCGAGGAGGCTTTGCAGCCTGTGCTGAGCCTTTTCCATAGTCAAACTGTCTAGCTGGAAGCTGGATCAGATAGCTTTGCTTGGACTGAAGTTGTTGCGGCTGCTTGGCTTATTCTAGCAGTATAAAGAGACTTTAAAGTGCAAATGAGAGTCTGCTGCTCTTAAGGCCCATTTACATCCTCGGAGGGGCGTTAAATGGCTTGATAAAACTGTACCTGGAAATCTGGTTGTCATCCTTTCTCGTCTAGTGCTGACTCCTTCCTGCCCACGAGCCTGACTCAGCGTCAGACATGGTAGCTTCAGAGTCAAGAATTACGATTTTTTTTCATTGCACTTTGTTGCTTTTAATCATTCTATTCTGTATTAGTCATTCCATAACTTCTGGAAATTCGGAGTGTTCCAGTTTGTCCTCTAGTCTAAGACAAACAATGGATTTTGATCCTGTTGTGTGTGTATTGATTCTGGCCGGTGCTGAAATCTTTGCTCAGTCTAATCTCCTGTTTACCTCAGTAGGACATTCACCTAAGTACGAGCTGCAGCCACTGCCCCAGAATACATAAGTGCGGTTTAATAACAGGAATTTTGCCTGCCGACCCTTAATAACCCCGATAAGTCGAACACGGGTGAGGTGGCAGCAGTCAGCCCTCTGACGAACGCTCCCAGGGCTTTGACTTTGTCTCTGCGGGATCCCTTCCCTCCTGAGAAAAGGTATTACCCGTGGGAAATGGTGTTTATTGGGATCAATGGAGACTGCAGATTTAAACTTTCTTGGCGATGAAGAACTAGGGAGCGAGTTTAAACCAGCAGAACCGTGGGCTCTTCATTCCGGGATGAATAAGGCTGTGTGGAGTCTTTGCAAATAAGGGAATAGTGATGCTGACGACACCTGCTTTTGGAGTCCTTCAGATGGACTTTATCAGTTCGAGACAAGCAAAAGCACATCCTTCAGTGTTAGTTCATGGACTTAGAAGCATTAATTCAAGTTTCTGCCTCTCGGTTTGGCTCCCTGCTATTAGTATCCTGTGTAGGTTATTCTTCCTCTCCTGGCCTTCTTCCTTGCTTCCTTTTTTTCCCCTCTCTGCAACTCATTTTGACACAGATGACCTGGGCGTGCAGGTTATCTATACCTGTTATGTACAGACCTTCCAAAATAGGTGGGGTCCACGTTTCCATTTGAATTTCCATGACTGGTAATAAGTCAAAGCTACGTCCCTTGTCTCTTACCCGTGCAGACAGCAAAGGGAATGCAGGCGCTAGCTGGTAACTAAATTGCTTTCTGTATAAATGTCCTAAGTTGTTTTTTTTTCCTTTCCTAAGCTTGCCATGGCATGAGAATCTTCTTTCAGTGTAACTAAATCAGTCTAAATGGCTAGAGACTCTTAAAGCTGCCCGCTCGGGATGGGGGGAGAGTGATTCTCTGCTGCTTAGAAATAGGAAGTTCCTAGGGATGAAGTGAGCTAATTTCCTTAACCCCACATCTTTCATTCCAGGCTTCGATCATGGTCAAATTGCTAAGGTTTAGCAAAGACCTAAGAGCTGCTTTTGTGTTTCAGGCCCCGTACGTGTTCAGAAATGAGGCCCTCCATGTCCGCAGAGGGGAGACTGGAACTATATCAGAGCTGTTGCTTGGCGTGAGAGACAGCGACAACGCTCAGGACGTTGTGCTGATGGTTTTAGAGCCTCCACGTCACGGGCGGCTGATCAAACCTCCTGGGGACTCGGCTTCTGCAGTCCACATACTCCACCTGGATGACCTTGCCGGCGGGCTGCTGCGTTATGCTCACGATGGCTCTGACACCCGGGATGATGCAGTTCTTTTGCAAGTGAACGATGGGTACCACTTCCAGAACATCCTGTTCCGCATTAAGATTGCTCCCAAGGTATGTGCTGCGATATAAACCCTCGCAGGCAAATTAGAAGTCTGGAGAACTTGTCCCTGAGGTGTCACTAATCCCGCGTTACCGACAGGCTGCGGTCAGAGGCAGGAGCAGGTAGCGGATTGATTGAGTTTTGGAGGTCACCTGAATTTTTGCTTCGCAACGGGAATGGTTCAGCTCAAACTGTGGAGCTTTGACAATTCAAAATCCGTAATTACTTGATTAAAAAAGATTTCCTGGAGTTGCAGGTGAGAGTTTTGCACTGGTAAGGGCAATGAAGTAGAGAATGAGCGGATGGCAGGGAGAGAGGGCTGTTGAGATAGGCAAACCGGTCTCCGGGCTGATGGGAGGCACAAAAGGACCCACATGAACTAAACAACTTGGCTAATTAGGTTGGCTAATAATAATATCACTGGTCCTTTGGTGGTGGGGGGTCTGCCAAGGTCAGGATCTCTGCTGCTCACTCAGCGTTGCACCACCGAAAGCTTTGATAACTTCCCTAAGGACAGGGCATAGACACCGAAATGCAGAAATTATTAAGAAGTATTTTAGGTTTTGTTTCTTGCTTTTATTGCAGTTCATAATTAAAAAGCGGTTGTTTCTCTCTTCTGGTTTTGGCCATGAAGCGGCACTTTGTGCTAAATTTGATAGAGATTAGAGCGTAACTTTAGAAATAAGGCACTTTCCCATTTGCTCACGAAACAAACCCCAGCCAAACAATTCGGGAAGTACCTACGGCCTGTGCGGTGGAGCCTTCACAAAAATAAAGCTGCTGAAGTGCTTGTAAGCATTTCAGTTCTGCTGTTGGAATGAAACAGAAGGGAAGGAAGCAGAAAATTTCCTTATCCCTTAATTAATGCGAGAGACTCATGGAAAACAGAGCCGTCGGAGAAGTCCGCTGTTTGCGGGTTTTTTGTGTATGGATCCGGGAGTTACGTGATCTTTGAGGGGTTCCACTCTCTGAAAAGGAGTTAGGAGGGGACAATATGACCCCTCTTCTGTCCTTTTCTCTGCTGTCTTTCACAGCAGCTTGGGCCTGAACGTTGTAAGGACGGTATACAAGCGCTGCATGCGTCGGTGGAGTTAGCACAAGGAGGGACTGATCCCGTTTGGACCCTGCGGGTGCTCCTAAAGCTGCGGTAGTAATTAATGATAATTAGCGGCATGACTCACACGTCAGTCTGGGAATGAAAAAAGGGTTGTTTTCAGGGCTGGTGCTGAGTTATTAGCCTCCTGGGATCGGAGAAGCACTGCCTGTGGTTTCTTTACCCAGATGACTTACGTGGAGCCTGTATAAGATCCAGAGGACTGTAAAAATGTTTGGACACCACCCCGTGTTGTTTGTAACAATTTTTTTTGCTGTTGATTAAGCACGTTCGGTGAGTTGCTGAATATAATTTCTTTTATTAGCCAATTTTGTGCTCCTGTGTCTCTCCCTGTCTTTCCAAGTCTCTCTGTGCAGCGCTTGGCTCCAGAGAAGAATGAAGGTGGTGACGGAGGTGAGAGCGGAGCGGCTTTTGGTACGAGGGTAGAGCTGGCAGGTACCCAGCTCCTGCCCCATCCTAATTACCATCTTTGTGCAGTAGCCTTGGGAGCTGGAATGCACGCAGGGTTTGTTTCTGAAAAGGTGCTGTTGAGCCCCACGCGTAAAACCTCTTTTTTTCCCCTTTCCCCCCTTGGTTTACATCCAAAGATTGCTAGAGAGTCTGGTGGGACCCTGGCTGGAGGTGTGGGAGTTCAAGGGGTGGTGGTTTAAACCATGTTACTTGTCTGAGTACACAGAGCTTGGTATGATGTGCTGCTGGATGGTTTTATACAGTAGGTCCTGGGGCGAAAGGCTATTTCTAGGATTCCTACTCAGTGGGCTCCCACAGTATAATTCTCGGGCGTTAATCCATAGGAGCACTGCGGTGAAAGTGTGAAAACAAACAGAGGACAGCATAACCTTCCAAATATTATGAATTAGAGGGGTTTATTTCTTCACAACAGCTGTGCCTCATTTCCTGCAAGGTGCTTTTTGAGTCCCTTTGGTTGCTAACAGCCTGCTTTTCCCTGTTTGCCCCATCCAAACGCTTCGTCTGACCTCCTGCAGTCTGAACAGCCGACCTCTGTTTTGAGAGCTCTTCGTAACCATTTGTGCTGCTGTACGTTTGCTTTTGTTTTTTTGTTGACATTCTCTAACAATTCCAGCTTCTGTGAAGTTAATTTGAGATCTGCTGGTGCTTCGTTTTTGGCAGAGCACCGCCAGCAGTGCTCCAGTGAGGAATAAGGAGCCCGTGCCCTAGAAATTAGGATGGCAGGCTCTGTGCTGTAAGTCAGAGGAGTTCAGACCTACCCACGCGTGGTTGCTGGTGGGTATGAAAGTCTTTCCTTTCTGAGAGGCTAGAGGAAATGCAAGAAAAAGACAAAAGATGTTTATTTTAGGGGTGTGTTGGATCTCCAGAGGAGATCCAGCTAGGGAGGTCTCAAAAATACTTGCAAGGTACTGCACCTTGCCCTGCCTGGGAGCAGGCAGCCGAAGCCTGGACCAGGGAGCGTGTGAGCCTCCCCGAGAAGACTTTTCCTCTGCTCTGAATTCAGTCACACGGGTATCAGCAACAAAACCCCTAAAAATCTAATGTGATCCTAGCTGTTTCGCTGAACGCAGGGTGAGCGCTCAGCTCAGGGGATAGCTTGTCGCTAAATAAATTTTTAAAAAGATAACCGAGGAAAAAGAGCTGTCTCATGACTCTGTTCTGATTAACAAGCGGGATTGCAGCGTCAAAGCCGTGTGGAAGTGGTGTGACAAAATGCCGGACTGGTTTAACGTGGCCAGTGAAGGGACGGTCAATGGTTTAGTCACCCAAAAGCCCAAGGGTTCCATATTTATAGCAAAACCGCAACCTTGTGTTTAATTAACATTCACTTACAAATATTTGCTTTTCACACAGCGCATTTTTCCTGTCGTTCTTTGAAGGGTGGCTAGTCTCCCTTTTCTCTCCTTACACAATAAATCCAGGGACCTTTCTGACCTTTCTAGTTGGTTTCCTGCTCCAGAGTTACGCTTTGCTTGGCCGATACGTGTCCTGATGCGATCGAATTGGTAAGGGCAGAGGAAAGTTATCAGTTCTATTGACAGGGTTCTCTTGGCAGGCAGAGGATCTGGTTTTCTTCTTCAGCATTCTTTAAAAAAAATAAAGCAAACATTGTGCTGGGAAACTCTCGATCTAACACAGCCTGGGATCACACGGCGTTTAAAAATTAACACAGTGCAAAATAAGCGTAGTACAAATTAAGTGGGTGAAAGCTACGCAGTGGAGATGTCAAAATGGAGATGGGGAATCATCATAGAATCCCAGACTGGTTTGGGTGGGAAGGGACCTCACAGCCCACCCAGTGCCACCCCCTGCCATGGGCAGGGACACCCCCCACCAGCCCAGGCTGCCCAAAGCCCCATCCAACCTGGCCTTGGGCACTGCCAGGGAGCCAGGGGCAGCCACAGCTTCTCGGGGCACCCTGTGCCAGGGCCTCAGCACCCTCCCAGGGAAGGATTGCTGCCTCCCAGCTCAGCTCCAGCTCCCCTCTGGCAGTTCAAACCCACCCCCTTGGCCTGGCCCTCCCTGCCCTGCAACCAGCCCCTCTNCTCGCTCCAGCAGCTCCATGTCTTTCCTGTGCTGGGGCCCCCCGAGCTGGATGCAGTACCCCAGCTGGGGTGTCTTTATAGCTCTCTACTGTGTCTGTTGCAGATTCAGAAGAACATAGTAATGAGTCATTCATCCGTTCTTGGGGTGACACATGGTGATGTGGAGCAGTAAATGAGGAGGAAAATGATCGCACTTACACGGAGCACTCAGGATTTTGACTGATTATGCAGTTCACCACAGCCAGTTTTAAGATGAATCTGCAGAAATCAAGAAGATGAGTCACATTTACAGCAACTGGGTTTATGAGAACCATGGCACAGAAAAGGTCACAGGTATTTTGGTGGCCTGTCCAAGCAGCATGAGTTAACAAAGTAATTCAGAGTCAAAAAGAGCTACAATAATACTTGAATGCCAGAGTAGTGTTACTAAAGTACATGAAAATGGTAGTGAAAACATTACTGCATTCGGTCCTGACATCCATATTTCAAGAAGCTTGAATGAATATTGGATCAATATTCATTGGGGGAAAAAAAAAAGCTGCAGGAATAATTTGAAGGTTAGAAAACCCACCGGGTAGCAAAAGGGTTTGAGGGATGCTCAGGCAGACTTCAGTTTTACAAAAGTGGTTATGAGATGGGTGTTAAGTCCCCGCCCGGAGAGAAGATATTCGATCTAAAAGTCTTTCTGCAAGTGTGTTCTAACTTAGTGGGAAAAAAAAAGTGATGTGGATCTGGTACAGGAGTTACTAAGTGAAATATGTATACCTAATTTCTGGGTGTTAAATTGCTTCTGTTCAAACAAAGGATGGAAAACTGTCACAGTTCGTGTTTCTGCCAAAATCCATCGTGGGCATTTGCATCCCTTTAAGTTCAGTTTTCCCCCATCTTGTAGAAGAGCACGAGGTTGGTCTTCAACCTGAGTTTGCTCATGGAGAGGTGATAACAGTTGTACATCTGTGTAAAGATAGCAGAGGTGCCGTAGAGGGATGCTTTTGAATGGGTAAGAAGCTGTTGTTCTCCAAGTACCCTCGAAAGGTGTGTATTTTTAGAAATAAAATGAAGAGACATGAGAGAAAATGTGGATCCAACCAAACTAGTGTTGTAGACTGGATACTTTTCTTGAGATGTTGGTAGTGGTGGAATTTCCACTGTGCAATGGAGAGAAATTCTGCCAAGACATGTCAAAAGTCAAAAAGAGGGAGAATGAGGATGGTGGCAAAAGACAAATTCATGGAGAAAGGCTGAGGTCAGGAAGGTTTAAGGTCAACAACTGGAACGTAGAAACATTGGAGGATGAGGTCAGGTTCTGCAGGCTGAGAACTGGATCTGAGGGATATAGGTGAAGGATGTACAACCGTTTCTCGAAGCACACAACCAGGGTTGAATGCCTAAGAAATTCCAAACTACTCTGCTTGATCCTTTTCACTTCAAAAAAATCTCTTTCCAGCATCATTTAAGCCTTTTTCTGCTGTGTCTCTGCACACAGAGTGATGGAAGCCCTCAGCTGGTGACCAATTCCCTGGTCTGGGTGCCCCAGGGAGGCATGCTGCAGATCTCCAAGACAATTCTGTATGCCAAGCTACCCGGTGCCCGTGACTCCGAGATCACCTACACCATCATCAAGGACCAGCCAAGACATGGTAAATACCTTTGGAGTTCACTGTAGCACTGTTGTTATAATGGAAAGGGGCACCAGAACAGATTCATTCTCAGCAGTAGCAACAGAAATCAATCAGCAATTTGTTGAGTAAAAAAACAGTTGTGCTGAACAGCAATCGCTTCTGCAGACAGTGCTATTGCCTTTTTTCTTTGTTTTTAAATCCGAACTACATTTCAAAAATAAAGGAGAAGGACACGGGTCTCAGACCTGAATATCACGTTAACCAAAGATCCCAGAGTCAAACCCAGTTAGGTACGTCAGACATTCTGCTGTGGGATGGACTAATTTGTGTGTTTTCTTCTCTTTATTTATAGTTCCACTTTTCAAATGTTAGGACACTGACATGAAACAAAAATTTATTAGGGTGGTATGTAAATGTTGATGAGAAGCTCCCCATGAGCCGGCAGTGTGCGCTGGCAGCCCAGAAAG
>VWZZ01004285.1:766-20109 GCA_013399095.1 Psophia crepitans | reverse complement strand
CAGAGGGTGGTGGGGCCCTGGCACAGGCTCCCCAGGGCAGTGGTCACCGCCCCGAGCTGGGCTGAGTTCAAGCAGCGTCTGGCCAACGCTCTCAGCCATCTGCTGTGATGGGGCTGGGCCTGTGTGGGGCAGGAGTTGGGCTGGTGGGCCTGGGGGGGCCCTGCCAGCTCGGGAGATTCCATGATTCTGTGATAATATGCTTATGTGTCAGGGTGGGTGCAACCCATCATTGCATTCATGGGAAACTCTTACTCACGCACAAGAGAGTTTTTGCTGCGTGCGGATCCCCAGGTTTTAATCTATGGCGGCCACCCACAACGTTGAGCCGCATGCAATGGCATTGACCTTCTGGATGTCAAATCACAGGCCATACTGCAGAAAATTGTCTTGCAGGTAGCATCTTAACATTTAAGCTATTGAACTAACAGCTGGCCTGATTTTCAGTAGAACCATTCCATCTCAGGGAGGATAGGGTTTTGTAGAAAAGCAATGACATTGATCTAGTGCCTGCTAGCTTGTCTAAGCAGAAAGGTGCTGCTCTGAGATCGAGAGTCCCCAGAGTGAATGGGCAAACAGATCCCCACTTAGAACTTCCACAGGATGAAACTAGTGGGCTGGTAACCTCGCGTCAGCGTAACCTGGTGTGTCCAGAGGCTGATGCTTGCTGTGACAGTGATCCCTTCTCCCTTGGACTTTTGCCTGTGGGGTAGGACTGTCCCTTGGGGACATTCTACTGATGTGCTTGGGCTTCATTTTGGGGAAGAAACAGGAATAGGAAATGTTTTTTGCCTGGCAGTCCTCAGAAGAGGTAACAGAGGGAGTAGCTCCCACTCACCTTGAAACCTGGTGCCTCCTTTCTGCCACCCTTCTTTGAGCTGAGGCTGGTTCCAGGGCACGAAGGAGAAGCGGGGAGGTGGGTTCAGAGACAGTTTGCCTGTCCTGGAGCTCCTCCAGCTAGGGGCCGAATCTGTGTGAACAGCCCC
This sequence comes from Psophia crepitans, assembly GCA_013399095.1. Taxonomy (NCBI): domain Eukaryota; kingdom Metazoa; phylum Chordata; class Aves; order Gruiformes; family Psophiidae; genus Psophia; species Psophia crepitans. The sequence continues at coordinate 19,126 of VWZZ01004285.1, read as the reverse complement.
GGACGGAATCCTCCTGGCCACGCTCTGCTCGGGCAGGTCAGACCTCTGGGAAAGGACTGCCCTGTGCGAGGTGTGTCGCTGCGCCTCACAGCCTGGCCGCTTTGGTGCCCCGATTGCAGGTCGGACAGGAGGTTTGACTCCTCGATACTGCATGGCAAACACATCGCCCTCTCAGAAAACCCGTAATAATTACTCCAAGTGCCTTTTTTAAAATTGTTTGTTTTGCAAGCCCCAAAACCAGGCAACCCTCCTTCCTTCTGCAGTCCCTCAGCTAATAATTTAACTCTTGCCGTAGAGTATTTCTTCTTGCAAACAGCCAAAAAAGTACAAATACTCCCCAGCAGATGTAACACTAAAATAAATGCCACCTCCCCACTGGTTGAACAGCCATAAAATCCCTCAGACAGGTCCTTGCTGTTTGCTTGGAAGGTTTAACAGCCTCCCGTAACGCTACGTGAACACTTGCATGCAGTATTTGTTACATCTGGTTTACAAGTCAGAAGCTATTACTGTAGCACCGGAGAGGCAATTAAGGTAATTTCTAAAGTAATTAACATAAGTGATAATGAGGAATTTGTGAGCGTCAATGTTGAACAAGCTAATCTTGAGCTTAATTGCTACATTCCTCTTACCGAGTGCGCATTTTGCAGGAGTTAAATGTTTGGGTTTAGTCTCTTGGAGCGGTAGCAATAACTGTATGGAGAACCCTACTGCGAAGGGAAGCGCGATCGCCTGGGTCACATCAGGAGACCGTAACGCGTCTGTCCGAGTCTCGAACCGTGCATTGGGGCGTCTCCGAGAGGGCCGACACGTCGTTTTCGTCGGTATTTTGGCAACCATCGCTCAGATGACAGCAGCTCAGAATAGGTCCAGCAGATGGCTGTAATAATTTCATCCATTTCAGCCCACCGTGCTTTTTTATGCGTTTTTATGCGTCTTCTTGAAACTAAGTTTGGGCTGAAGTCCGTTCTTGCTCGCAAAGCGCTCTGTGGAATTCGAGTGCGGGCTTCCATCCCTACTGAAAGATCAAACCACAACTGAGCCTGACAAAGAAGGGGGCTGCCTTCCGTTGGGTGCTTGCCTTATCTCAGGATCGCGGTGAACATTCGCAGGCTTATCTCTAGGGGACAGTTTTGGTCCTTTGAATTTTTACACATTGAATATTTTTTTTGCTTTACATGTCGTTGCCGCAGGTTTGTTATTGGGAGTTAAGACGCCGCTGACTTAACTTCGGTGTTATAGTGGCGTATGGAAAATTTTTATGGGTCTCCGTGAAACACGAGCGCAGCGTGTCTTGGAAGCTGTTGGGATCGCAGGGAGCCAGTCGCTGCCGAGGCAGTGCCGTTATGAAAAGACCAGTTATTTTCACCTTGTCAGCACAACTGATGGGCGTTTTGAGGGTGGGAGGAAGGTTTAAAAACCCATTATTTTTTCTGTTCCTGTGATGAAACGTCCCACTAAGCTGTACAGGCAGTTGGAGTAAAATTCAGCCACACTGTGGCAGTGACTGGGCGAAGGGGGAATGCGTAGCAGGTAGGGAGCTGACAAACAGATCTCTCTCTAAATGTTAATAAAGAGGTATTTTTAGAATGAACAAGCAATAACAGAGAAACTGGTTACTGTTTAAAGGCTTTAGTTTCCATCAACTACCACTCCTGTATGCTTTGGGTTGGTGTCTGTGGGAAGGGTGTGTCTTTGCCTTCCCAGACCGGGAGGAGAGGGGGAAAAAGGTACGAAACTGGTCTAGAAACGCAGCAGTGTCCTCTGTCAGGTATCACAGAATCACAAGGGTTGGAAGGGACCTCGAAAGATCATCTAGTCCAACCCTCCCCGCCAAGGCAGGTCCACCTAGAGCACATCACTCAGGAACACATCCAGTTGGGTTTTGAATGTCTCCAGAGAAGGAGACTCCACAACCTCTCTGGGCAGCCTGTTCCATTCGTGTGATCTTTCTTTCCCAGGTGTCCAGCTCTGCCAATCCACAAACCAGCTTGAAAAGCCACGTGTTCAACGTTGCTGTTCTCCCACAGACACCCAGAGCGCCTCAGCTCTCCCTCGGCTCCTCTTTGCACATGGCTGTAAGTGTGAACGCTCACCGCTGACCCACGGTTTCTGTATTCCCCCTCTCCTCGCAGCGCTGCGCAGCGACCAGAGCCTCGTGCAGAGCGATAACCGCTGAGCATCGGTTCCTGGACTTGCTATTGCCCGGGCTGTTGTGCTTGATTCAAAGCTTGAACTCAGTCTGGGGAACAGGGTGTATGCACCAGGTAGATAACTGGAGTAGAAATGGAGGGGAAGACAAGTTATAAGTAAAGGGGGAGAGAAAAAAAAACCATAAAAAGTTGAAAAACTCAGTATTAAAAGTGATGACTGCATAGACTGGAAGAGAGAGGGGGAGAGAAAAGAAAAAAATACGTTTAACATGGGTTTTTTTAATGGAATTCTTAGCGTTTTGAAAACACCTTTTCCTGAGAAGCCATTAGGAATGGCAAGAGTGAAAAACTGGGCTAGAGAGACTATAATGAATAGATCTTGCCAGTAATTCCACTGTAAGCTTTATTTATCGAAACTGCAGCCCACCCACATGAGCAAGTTTTCATCCATCATCCTGACGTTGGGAACACAGACTATAATGTATGTGGGAACCGTTCAGACAAGCCCGTTATATCTGCGCCCGTGCAGCTGAATTGCCTTTTCTTGCAGCATCAGCTCTGGGAACGACCGTTCTGATAAGAGCTGCCTCTCTAACGTCGTTATTTCCCTGACTGTGCTAACTGAAAAAATGACCTCCAAGCGTAAAGTTGGTTTTCTGAGCTCTCCGACTTTGGGGCATGCCTTCTCCATGTGCGGCCATCACGGACTTCAGTGAAGTCCAGCTTTCCCCTCTACTTCTTCTCCTCTTCTTTCATTCTGCAGGGAGGGATCCCGCGTGCACGAGCTAGAGCTCGGCACCCACCTCACCCGTTGGGATGCGCAAAGAGCCGGGGCCCAAGAGGCAGGGGCTTTGGTTTAGGCCTCGCCTCATAGCTTCGTTGTGCTCTGTGGGGCTGCCGGAGGGGGACCAGGATGGTAATCCCCTGAGCAGCAGTCCTGAGCTGAGGGAGAGAGGGAAGCCAGAGATGAGGACCTGCAAAAACATGAACGGAGCTGAGGCCAACCCTTCGGGCAGGAGCTGCCTGCAGGGAGAGGGAGAGCTGGGTCTACAAACTTAGACGTAGTGTGCGGTCATCTTTAGTGTGCTTCATTCCTGATGATTTATTTGGAGCGTGTGAGGTGCCAGCAGTACGCTCAGCATCACCAAACAGAAATCCTGTGCCCTTGGGCGCGCTCTGACAGATGAAAGCGCACTGAGAGTCCCATGCAGTGCAGGAGAGCAGATCTGGCAGACCTCCCAGCGGCAGTGGGTCCCCAGGAGGAGCCTGGAGGGGAGGCGAAGGACTTCTGAGGCAGCCAAGTCTGCCAGGCATGGGACCAGGAAAGACCAAAGGAAGTGTTGGGAGAGGGATTAGTGAAAAGTCCTCGACACAACAGCCTTGTCAGGCTTTAAAATAGTGGTGACCTTTCACGGGCCATAATAAAACCTGCTCAGACTGCTACTTGGAGCAATAGCCAGCAATGTATCTTTCTGCTCTTGACTTTTTGTTGTTGTCATTATTGACAAAATTGATGGGAGAGATGTCTGGCTGAGCTGTGCAGTGCTGAATTTTATAGCTAATTACACACCACAAAATTCAATAGTGCCATAAAATACGTTTTACTGAGGGGCCGCTCGCAACCTGCAAGTCCTACTACCTCTGGGAGAGACAAATAGGCCTTGGAGGCAACCATGAAGCAACCATAACCTTAAATCTTTTCATCGTAAAATTGCATTTCTTGCACCAACGTGATTGAGTTCTGTTCATCTGTCTTCAATCTCCACGAGAATTAGACTGGCTTCTTGCCTGGTGAGCAAGCACCAAATGCTAAGTCTTCCCATACCTCTAGCCTTGTCTTTGAGTGCCCTGCTGAGGAAGGTCAGAGAAACTTTGGCAACTTTTTGCTGGTTAAACTGGGCGTACGTGCACACTGGTTTTTTTTTCTGTTGCCTGTTTTCCCCAAACGTTAAAAGGAGCCTGAGCTTGGCTCTAGCTGTGAATGCCAACTGAGACTGGGTTTGTGAAGAAGATAGTTTTGTGAGCGTATGACTAGGTGCTCCTCACTTTCCTCCCTCCTCCCGCTTCCCCAAAGGGCCTGTAGCAAAGGGACCCCACTCTTAATTTTCAGCCTGCCCTTTTTATACAGAGTATATAGCAGTGCTGATATCACAAATAAACTCCGTGGCTTTTGATTCCAGTTATGTATGTGATGCTTTCGCATCTAAGGAGGACTGACAAGGTTTTATTTCCTGCTTCACAACAGTCATTCATAGGCTGTGGCTTCTCCGCTGATGTGTTTTGGGTGAAAAAGACTGCAGGGAGATGAACTGGGGGTTCGGCAGCCTTTGTGGTGCACTGAACTGTGCAGGAAACCTTGCCTTGCCAGTGTCCAGTCTGTGACCCAAGGCCAGCAGAACGGGCGCAGGCTCGACAGGGCGGCCTTACAGATGTGTTACCAGCACGATTCGGTGGGCTGCACTCCACGTGGCCGGTGGAAACCTGTAATTTGTTCCTGAACCTGATCATTTCATGTTCCAAAGCAGATGAATTAATTGCCTGTATCTGTAATTTAGCTTGTTCTCTCCGTATTTGGTTTGTGATTATGAAATGAGCTGGATGCTTTTCATACCCAGCTGAACTATTTAATTCAGTGCCTTCTCATAGCCGTTAACTCCGCAAGATTAAGGTTCATGAACACATGCAAGTTAACTGCCTTTATGCAATTAAGTCTGTTCATGCAGCACCATAATTCCTGTAGCACACTGCCCGCCTTCGGCTAATGGTAATCTTGTAATGGAAGCATGAGAATGTTTTTAGACAGATTTAAAAGAAAAGAGAAAGCTTTAGAGCTTCGGTTCCTCTGTGTTCCAGTGGAAATGGCTGAGTCATTTTCAGGATTTCTTTTAAAAGCAAATCCAGTCCAGCCACATCAGACTATACTGGAAAAATACGTAGGCAATGAATTGTATCTTCATCCAGGGAGCTTTAGATCAAATTAGATTTTCCTGTATCTCCTCGTAGTTGCTGTAAGTCAAAAAACCCACACCTCCTCTACCTGTGAGCATGGAGGGTGTGCATCTGCAGGGGAGGACAGAGGGCACTACAAACACCGCTGCTTCCCTGGGCAGCCTGCAAGTGGGGATAAGCTCGTCGTTCTATGAAGGAGGAGGTGTTTGTATGTTTTTCAGAGGTTTATAAGCCCCTTCTGAACCAGTTTGAGAGACTTGGTCAAGGTTCAGCCCATCCATCCCTTGTCAGTTTGAGATCTAAGAACTAGACCTTTAAATTCAGAGACTTTCTTATATTTAACTATAGCAAAGCCAATTCTCATTCAATGCTTTTTTGGGTAATCTTCCCATGTCTCTGGCCTTGATGCTCATGGTGTAATGTGTTTATTGAGGTGCTGGAGGACCGTGTGACAGTGATTGAGCCCCATCACCTCTCCTTTGTAGACCCGGAGATTCCCAGTGAGAAAATCCTGTTCAACGTGACCGTCCCTCTCTCTCCTGGCCAAGGCAAGTGTACCTATTCAGAACAGGGCAGCTTGCTGCTGGATTAATTGCCGTGCTTTCTGAGCACGTCTGATTTTTCCCTCAGAGTATCATTCCCTGGAGGCACCTGGTAATCTGTTCGGCCTCCTTCGTTAGCTTTCAAACACCTTGTTTCTTAACCCGATTCCTTTGCCTTGTTTAGGAGTAAGCCACAGAGCTCAGACCATTTTCTCACTGTTGTCTGGAATGTATTTAATGTTGTGCGCCTTGGCTTTCTGCTTTCCACCTCTCCAGTGAGAGGTGTTTGAAGACATGACTAAGTGAGGAATCTTTGTTTAATTTCTTCCATGCCAGGAAGCCATCCTCAATGCAGTTACAGCCATCTGAGTCATTCAGGAACCACTGTAGATCTAAAAAGAAGCACCTGGGGAGAGAAAAGAAGGAGGAGGTGTTTGTATGTTTTTTTTTGCTTTAGTTTCTTGCTTTGAAAATAAATTGAATTAGTCATAGAATCACAGAATGGTTTGGGTTGGAAGGGACCACAGGGATCATCTAGTTCCAACTCCCTGCCATGGGCAGGGAGACCCTACACTAGACCAGGTTGCCCAAAGCCCCGTCCAACCTGGCCTTGGGCACTGCCAGAGATCCAGGGGCAGCCACAGCTTCTCTGGGCACACTGTGCCAGTGCCTCGGCACCCTCACAGGGAATGATTTCTTCCTAATAAATAATCTAAATCTCCGCTTTTTTAGTTTAAACCCATTACCCCTTGTCCCATCACTACACTCCCTAAGAAACAACCCCTCACCAGCTTTTCTGTAGGTCCCCTTTAGGTATTGCAAGGCTGTGATTAGGTCTCCAGATTCCTCCTACTCGATTCCTCCTGTTAATACTGAGCTCTCTGCCTCCATAGGTATCGTGGAGCATAGAGACAGGCCTCTCTCCCCAGCCAGGTATTTCACCCAAGCAGATATAAACCATGGCAAGATTGCTTATCGTCCGCCGACTGCAGCTCCTCACTTGAGAGAGATCATCGCGTTCTCCTTTGCGGGTAAGGAGCCAAACGTTTGTTGTAGTGCTGTGTCAGACTGGTAGAGGTAGCTGGACTGCTGGTCTTCCTCCAGTCCTGGAGTGACTTCGTGGTTATGTCCGTGCTCGTGAGGGCACGATGCTCGGATGATACAAAGGGATCTGCCTCAGAGGAGTGTGGCAAGAGTTCACCTCTGTGGAGTAATTACTGGAGGTGACTTACTGAGGCTAAAGCAGCATTGAGGAGACTTTCAGGGTGAATACGCAAAGAATCTGTTCCATAAGCTACATGGCCTGCAACCTTAGATGCTGGCAAGCACCAGGGGAGCTTGGTGTGCTGCCGGCTCAGAAGAACAGCACGGAAGGTGGAGCAGAGTGAAGACACACGGCCAAACTCTGTGATAACACGGCAGGGGTGGGAACTTGATGGTACCGTGGAACTGATAAACTGCACAGTTGTTGCCCTGAGCCAGCCCTGAACCAGCATATTCCATTTTCTGTCAAAATCAAGTCCTTTGGTTGAACCTTGCTCATTATAATCTCATATAATCTCATTAGAATACCAAAACACACCTCCATCCCAAAGGCCACCCGCCTCCAAGGTGTGACCACCCCTCCCTGAGCGTGTGCTCTGAATTTCTCGAAGTCTATAACTTTAAAAGCAAAGCGAGAAGGTTTTTACACCAATCGTAGCGACGGTACGTATGACTAGAGTCACTCAAGCTCCACCTGACAGTAAGAAAAGAATGTAAAAATACCTTAATGGGGTGTTAGGCAAGATACCATCGAGACAAGTCGAGAGGACATCGCTGACTTCTGGGATCAGTTGAGAGGCTGAACCTCTCTTCCCTGCCCAGGGACGCCTTTGGGTGAGATTCAAACACTCGCTATGCTGAGTGCTTCCCCAGGAAACTTAGCTGAAGTGACAGCAGAAATAGGACAAACTTCAAGCACGTTTGACCGGTTGAGGCACAGGATTGTGAGCTGAAGTACGTGGTAGGTGCAGTTTTGTGCATCACCATGCCTTCCGCCGACATCAAGAGGGGTTTCACAGCTGGGAGGAGGGAGCAGCATGTGCTCTCATTACCTGGAGCGAAGGCAAGGGAAGAGGGCTTGCCTTGGGGAGGAAGGACTCCAGGCGGCTTGAATGTCAGCGCTTGCTTTCTCCAAAAGTTGTTCAACTCCACATCAGCATGTGCTTTCCTGTCCTGACCACAATTACTCTGTGCTTGTGTTTGTCCCGTCAGGTCTCCCGGAGTCAGTGAGCTTCCGATTCACAGGTATGTGAAGCTTTTGCTCGTTCCTGGGCAAAGCGGTTTTTGTCCTTGTGCCCTTCGCGTTGCCTGTTATTTCTTGGAGCTGAGTTAGGGGCAAAAAGTCAGGTGTGCATTGTGTCTATATGTCCACAGATGAAGGTGTAGACTGACAAAGTGGGAGAGCAGTCAGCGATGTGGGGTGGTGATTTTGTACAGAAAGGTGAATTTCCCTGAAAAGAAATCCTTGCACTCAGGCTTGGTTTTTGTCTGTGTCTAGTGTCTGATGGAGAACACACGACTCCAGAGATGGTGTTTGTCATTCATCTGCTCTCCGCAGAGCAGCAGCCTCCCGTCTTCCAGATCGCAGCTCCTTTCCTGGAGGTCAGCCAGGGGGGCAAAGCCACCATTGGTGAGTAGGGTGGAAGGGATGGGGTGCAGAGCTCGGCCTGAGGCACGGTCTTTATTGCTAGGAGGCCACGTGGATGGAGCAGGGGAGAGTTTTGGTCTCACCTCTGTCTCTTTAGGCAAGAAGCTGAGGTTCTGCAGGTGCAGCAGCAGCCTCTGAGAAAACTGCGCAGTGGTGCCTCAGAAAAGTGCCCGGGGCTATGGCAGTATGCCTCCAGCGTATGGCGGGGGCGTTCGTTGGCCGAGGCAGGGGAGAGCAGGCTCAGGGACCTGCTGCCCCTCTGCTTTTTTCCCCTCTTAGGCTGCTCTGCCATTGCTGAACCATTGGTTAGTGGTGAGGTCGGGTACACGGGGTTGTTTAGGATAAGCCACTTTCTGCTTGTGTCAGGAGGTTTTTGTAGATATGAACATCTCTCTCTCAAGCTGAGGGTGTGCATAGCTGTCGTTTGTGAGCCATACTGGCAGTGAGTTCCCTGATACAACCTCTGCTCTGAGCATCATCAGGGGCCTCATTAATTATTTCCGTGAAACCAGCAAACTCTTGGCCTTGGGCAGCTCCAGAATTCTTTTACTTTTCACGTACTGACTGAATTACAGTTTCTTGACTCCATTCACAAGAGCACACCACCAAACCTAAAGCATATTCCTCATGTAGTGTCGGAGGATGCTGAAGCCGTGCTCTCTTTCCCCGGCGCAGGGATCCAGTTAGCCGTGAGCGACACAGATACAGCTCCTGAGGGTCTTTTCTTTGAGCTGGTGAAACCTCCCCATCACGGCGCTGTGCTCAAGGACGGTGCAGGCCTGCAGGAGCGCATGAGAGCCGGTGAGTTGAGCAGAAGTCTTCCTCAGCTCAGGAGAGGGGTCAGCGTGTGCCTGTCCACCTAGCTGGTTTAGTTGTTGAGGGCAGGAGGAGACAGACACCTCTGGCAGATACGGCTGCAGCCACAAGCATGTGAATTTGGTGCCTGGACGCATGTGACTGCAGGAGGGAGTGCATGAAAGACGTTTTCCCGGTTGTTGGTTCGTTCCTGGTTGAATCAGTGCGTTGCCCGTACCGCGTACTCGTTCACAGTCTGTAGTGATAACTATAACCAACCGTTTTCTTTTGGTTTACACGTTCAGTTGTATCTGAAGTGATTTAAGGAAGGAACATAGAGGCCATTTCTCCTGCGGGCTGGGTAAACCTGTTGTGATCTAAAAGCCAAAAACTCCTGTGGAGTTCTGCTGTGGATTTGGGTGGCGGCGGTTTCCAGTGTGTGATCAGATGAACAGATATATATAATCTGTAGGAGAGCAGTGCACGCAGAACTAGCTTTGACAGGCGTGAGCTTACAAAGCAGCTGGGAAGTAAGGAGCATCTGCGCCTTCCCGGAGAATCGTAAAGAGTTGCCGTGTCCATGAAACTGTGAAGGTTACAGCTTTTCCGCTGCCCTGCACAGAGACTAGCTCCTTAATAAATAAATGTCTTCATAACTCACATCCCTCTGAGGGTGGTATTAAATGCCAGTTTGGTACATGATTAAGTCTTTTGCTAAATTGGGGCCTTAGGTCATTTGAATTGGATCGGTGCTCTGAACAGAGCCTTTCTGATCAGTGCATTTTCTTTTTGGGAAGGTGACACCTTCACCTACGAGGACGTCACTCGAAGTGCTCTGCAGTACGTGCACGACGGTTCGTCGGCAGCGGAGGACAGCATGGAAATCTCCGTCACCGACGGTGTCACCACAGTGACCACCGTGCTGAGGGTGGAAGTGGCCCAGCTGGATAACAGCGGTCCGCAGCTGGCCCCGGGCTGCTTGTTGGCAGTCACGGTGGCTAGTAAAAGCTCCGTGACTCTCTCTCGACTGCACCTCGCTTATATTGTAAGTTTTCATCTGTTTCTAAATGCAATAAACGCTGCCAGCCTTTCCTTCCCCCCCCCTCCCCGCAGGCCCTTTGCTGCACACCCCTCTCCGCTGGCAGTGCGGGTTCTTGGCAGACAGCTCGAGTTTTGACAGTGTCGTGGCTGTTGCTGCCAAAAAGGGGATAATAGACGCTTTCATCCCACGGGGTTTTATGGCTGTCCCTGCTTGATTGAAACAGAGGTGAACTGCCATGCTAAACATGAGAACGGATCTAATCCCAGATTTTTCTATCAAACAAACTTGCTAATAAGGCGCGTGGATTTGCTAAGTGATAACCCCTTGCACATTTCAGCCCCCTCAGCCCCACTTCCAAAATTGCCCAAATCGGTCTTTTTCTGGATGTATTTGAAGCGCAGCGGGGCGTTAAGCAACCCAAAGTGCTGCACACCTTGGTAGCTTGGATTTGGTCCCAGGGCTTGCGTGTTGTACAAGAGTTATCCTGCTGGTGAAATTCAGAGGAAAGGTGTTTTACTCCTTGCAGATGATTTAGCAGCAGATGCAGTAGCAGTGGGTTTCAGGTATGCTGATGCTACTTAATGTTGTTTAAAAGAGCCAAAATCAGCTTTTAGTTTAATGTGAATGTGGCTTTTGCAACATTGCTCCACATTAAGCTTTGTTTTACTAAGAACTGAGCTTAGCTCTGTGTCTCCAAAGCACCGGTGGGCAACAGTTACTCCTTGGCTCTCTTTACCTGGGGTCGGCAAAAGCACGTTACCTAAATCGTCCGGTCCAATAGAAGTGTCAAGTAATTACAAACCAAAAATACCAGGTTTATGTCTAGGAGATCGTGTTGGTGTGATGCAAGGACACAAAGAAAACCTCTTTGAGCTGAGAAGAAATGCAGATCCATTTTGTGGTAGATTCTGAGAATGCCAACCCAATCGACTGTCTTCTCGTCAGTAGAGCTCTGGGTCTGATGCTTGATATATTTCCCTGTAAAACATTGTATTGCTCCTTCAGTTTGTAGGGGAGGGAAACAAAAGCTGATCTTGGCTTGTTTTGATTTGGTTTGTTTTCTTCATGTTTAGGACAACAATTCTCCTGACTCAGAGATAAGGATCCAGTTAATATCTCTGCCTGCGTATGGCACCCTCTTACGGATGTCTGGCTCTCACGACGAAGGGCTTTCCAAGGTTTATAATTTCACCATGGCAGACATCAACAACCAGAGGATCAGGTATCAAAGAGCTATTCTCCTGCAAGCCAGGCCAGTTAAAAGCTCAGCGGGCTTTCTGCAGGAACCTTTGGGCTGTATTATGTTAGTACAGCGTATCAAAGATATTTTTTTCCTTTCTTGGCTCTTGTATCCTGTGAGATTATAGTCGAGTGCGGGATTAGGTGTTTACGCATGTCTGAGATGCCAGTAGTTGGCGTTGCTTCAAATTATGGGGATTTTTTCTGTGCCTGCAATGTCACAGTGATGCTTTAGGTAGGCAACACCTTAACCGGTGATTTAAAAGAACTCGGGGAAGGAACGTGAAGGAGGGTTGGGAACTGAAATACCGCCTCTCTTCGGAGAGGTGTGCGTTCACCTCTAAATGCGGGGCCAAGACGTGTTTGCCCGGCTGTCGGAGAGGCTCCCTGACCCAGGCTGCGTTCTGACTTTCACAGCTACTCCACCACGTTTGAGACCAGCAATCAGCCCGTTACGGACATCTTCCACTTCGCCGTTTTTGACGCTGATAACAACCGCCTTGACGGACAGATGTTCACTGTCACTATCGCCTCTGCCCAGACAATGCCATCGCTGATTGCTTTTGCTGACCATATCACTGTAAGTGGCTGCCCAGGATATTAAGAACAGTGATGAGAATCACTTAAATGTGAGGAATTGGACAGCTTTCCTGGGCAGAGGGGAAATCACTGAAGAAATACGGTGTTGCACGTGCAATCCTGTGGGTGCCAAGGGTTAGCAAATGACTTGGAGGCAGACAGTACAGCTGCATCCCTGAACCTCATCTGCTTACATCTGTTCTAAATGGGAATGGGGTTTTCCCTAGGGTGTCCTATTGATTGATATCAGTGGAGCAAGTCTGACTTACCCCTTTTTAATATTTCATCCCTTATTTCACCAGTTTATGTGTAAAAGAAAAGCAAAAGACGAGTCTGAAAACAGCTGGTGCTTTGGCCTGATACATAGCATTTCAGACTCTTTCTCAAAGCCTTTAGAAGTGATCTCCCTCCTTTCCAGCTTTGTGTTCCCCCTCCCTTGCCTTCAAAAGGCTCCCCTCAACCAGAAATACAGATCTCACCTTCCAGGAGGTCAGCGTGACTCTGCCAGTTCCCTTCTCGCCCTGATAAAGCACACACAGGCTCTTCTTGGGGGCCAGGCCAGCTTTGTTCTTCCCCTCCCACCTCACCTCCCAGCTGATCTCATGCTGAAGGCATCTAGGGGAGGATGGAACAGGACTTCAGAGACTGGGCAAGCCTCTTCCGTGGAGGCAGCCCTGTTGAGTAACAGTTTGTGCGTCGCCGTGCGTTGTGTGCATCGGCGGTGTTTTGCCGTACGCTTTTGCTTTCCAGGTGGATGAGGGAGGCAGGGTCCCGCTGCTGGCTCATCACCACTTAGCTGCTGATTATGATACTGCTGCCAAGGAAGACCTGAGGGTCACAGTGATCGCTCTACCAATGTATGGCTACATTGAAAACACAAAGACAGGTAAACTGCTTGGCTATCTCTTCTTCCTCCTGGCTGATGAAAGGGAACCTAGGGATTGCCATGCTGGAGCACGTTCTAGTCTGTCTCAGTGCGATGCTGGTTGGCGTCGGTTGATCCTAAAGAGTTCATGAGGTCAGTGCCATGAGAAAAACTCTCTCTAGGGTGTATTGCCTCCTAATTTTTGTTGGTCGGACACTGGGTGATGTTGTTAAGAGCCTTTTCAAGCCCATGTGTGGTATTTTCATCATGCTTTGTTTTGGCTATCCCAAAGAACAAACTTTGCTAAATTCCTCTAAATGTCCCAGCAAGCTTTAAGGCTGTGAGAGCTGTGACAGAGCATGGCTGGTAATGTTCTCTTCATCTCATTGGATTAGCAAGAAAAGGTAGGATTTGTACCGTATTGTCCAAAGGTGTTCATCCAGGAGACTTGTCTGCTTCGTCCTGTGTGTGGTCCTAACAGGAGTGGCATATATCGTTTGACTCAAGTCATAACTTGCCTTTGTAAAATATCACCGTGGGTTGGCCAGCGTAGCGGCTCGTTACAGCAGCGATCGCCTTTCTTCTGGCATCCCTCCTAATTGCGTCCTACGAATGAGCTCCAGTTTGTGCCATTGTGGTAAGGGCAAGCCTCTCTCCTTGAACAGGCGACGGCTGGGTGATTCTCGTGGGTGTGAGACTTAGTTTTGCAAGGGGAAGCTTGATGAGATTGTGTTGAGGCCAGATGGCAAACTGTCTCATCTCTGAAGAAAGCCTGAGTAATTCTGGACATGGGTTTGCTTGTACTGCGCATGAAACTGCACCTTCCCTAATGCCTGCTCTTGTGCAGCAGATGTTGCCTTCTACAGAGGTCACAAAATGTGTGAAAGCCACGCTGTAGGAACGAACATCCTTCTGCACCTTTCACCATGTGCCAGTCTTCTAATCCTACTGCTTTTATTTTCAGTTTACCAGTGAACAGAACATCCTTTCAGTAGTGGTATTCTGGTTTGCAGGTGAGAGTTTTGGCCCACAGAGTGAGTCTGCTGTGACCGCAGACGCATCCTTTTCCCTTCAAGATCTTCTAGAGAACAGCATTTACTACTTCCAGAGCCTCCACGAAAGCATCGAGCCAACAAGTGATGTTTTCAGCTTCTACGTGAGCGATGGCTTCAGCCAGTCTGAGGTGCAGAGCATTAACATCACAATTCAGGTACGTGAGCTGCCAGAGCCCTCTCCTTCACACAGACACATGGCTTTCAAAGGGCAAGCTCTGCTCACTCCTTTGTATTACACAGGAAGGGGATTAAAGGAAGTTTCCTTCCTCCTATCTGTTTCCTTCCGCTAGTACAGGCACATCATTCCTCCGTGACACCAGAAGCACAGCTGCGCATTGCAGCGTCCTCCCCAGGGCTTATTTCTCAGGTGTCTCTTCCCTCCTAGAAGCAGCCAGGGTGCTGGATAGATTTGGAGAGACTGCTGTAGCCCAGGATCAGCACCAGTAGTGTCATTTGGGAGGCTGCATTTCCTTCAGGCGGGCAGTGGTCTTTTCCCCTTGGCCATTTCCCGTTGCTGACTGTGTGCCTTTGGGACCTGTGCAGCGGCAGAACGATGAGCCCCCGAAGATGGTGCTGGAGCCTGTCAGAGTTCCTGAGGGCTCAGGTCTGGTCGTTACCAACGCCTCCCTCAACCTGCAGGACTTGGACACCCAGAACAGCGAGCTTGTCATCACGGTTACCAAAAGTCCTGAACGTGGTAAGTCCTGACGAGCGTGGGGGGCGAGAGAGAGAGAGTGTGTGTCCTTATGTCTGTGTGCATTTATATCTGTGCGTGCATACAGCCCCTGGTGTGAGCACAGAGCCTGGCCTATTTCTGTAACACACATCTAGTCTGTTTGGACCAGCAGCCGCAGAGGGATCGTGCTTCCGAACAGACCTGTTCTTGGAGAGTTGTCCCTCACTGTTTGTGGGAGAGGAGGACTGCATGCATTTCCCTGGGAGGTGTTACCCCATTTCCTATTGTGGGGCTCAGTTCCCAAGAGCTGAGCAGCCAGCATCTCCCTGCGGTGATAAAATAAGGCAGGGTGTTAAGTGAAGGCTCGTGTCGTGTTGAACTAGCGGGGGCTGCTCACTCTTTTTCACATCTCATGTACGTAGCCAAATTCTTAACAGTTGGGGCAACATTGGCAACAAGCCGATAATTTCCTTCAATGTTTGCCGTAAGGCTACGTCCACCTGTGTGCATCACGCAGAGTCCTCAGCAGGCTGTCTTCTCCCCATGATTTTCATCCATCTATTGTTTGTCAGGCCGTCTCCGCAAGAGACAGACTGCTGCGGAGCCCCCGGAGCACGGACGTGCGCTGTCCGTGGGCTCGTCCTTCACCTACCAGGACATTTTGGACGAGCTGATTGTTTATACTCAGAGCGGTGCCGCCGCGCAAACAGACGAGTTTGGCTTCTCCGTCACGGATGGTCTCCACACGCAGACGGGGAGGCTGGAGTTCTTCATGGAGCTGCCGAAGAAGCAGTCACCCACATTAGCTGTCAACAGGGGCCTGCAGCTGCCAGTTGGTACGGGGAGAGGGAGGAAGATGGTCTTGCTGTATATGGTCTTACCATATATTGCTATATGGTCCATTCTAAACCAGTCGCTTAGCTGTTTGTGGACTTTCTTTCTCTGGTCCAGGCTCTGCAGCATACCTCACGGATCAGCACTTGAAAGCAGCAGCTCGTTATTCAGATGACACAACGATTCGATTTGTCATAAAGAAGGACCCCAGCATGGGCCAGCTGCAGTTGACCAAGAGTGATAATCCTGTCCAGATCTCTGTTGGAGGACCTGTCAGAAGTTTCACCCAGGCTGATATAAATAAAGGTGAGAGTGCTTGGGTTTAGATAATCACGGCAAGTAATAGGTAGTCCTGCGAGGAGCAGGGAGTTGGACTGTGGTCCTTATGGGTCCCTTCCAACTGGAGATACTCCATGATTCTTTGTGAGAGGCGGAGGATGGCTTCAAGCAGGGAAGGGAGAGGGAACGAAGTAAGATGAGGTTGTTATGTTCGAGCAGAAACATGTATCATTAAACAAATGTTAGAGAGTTTCTCTCAGCAGAAAAAGAAAGAGAAAAAGTAATGAAACCCAAATCCAGGAGCTCTGTCAGGCCCCAAGTCCCTCGGCTTATAGTGCCAAACTAAGAATTAAATGATGCAGCCTGTAATAAACCACCTCTTTCCTCCTGTCCCTCTCTCCAGGGCAAGTGATGTACAGTCACAAGAAAGGGGAGCCTGGCGGAAATTTTGCCTTCACCTTCGATGTGGTTGATGTGGATGGCAACAAACTGACAGACCAGGTTTTTTATATTGGTGCATTAGGTAAAAGTTTCCCATCCTTCACGTACCGCATGATGCAATTCTTGAGACGCAGTTTTTACTCGCTGTTAATTCAAAGGCCTTCCAGATTTGGGGCGTGGGGTGAGTTCATGGGTGTAAGGACTAGCTGTTCGGCTTCTGACAAGCTCACTGAAAAAGGTAGCAATACGCCCCTTAACATCTTCCTGCTGTATAGATTCTCTTTGAGACTTGATAACGTTGCCATCCCCTCGATTAATGCAAGGCCCAGAGTACCTGCCTTGGAATTACTGGTCTGGAAGGTGTTTGGGTGTATATTGTCTTCTGCTGGAGCCCAACTACATGATTTAAATAAGAACAAGGAGAAAGGAGGGTGACTGTCTCCTAACTCAGGCTTCGTATTTAACCCTTTCAGAGGACAGATTTCCCCCCTCCATCATCGCTAACGAAGGGCTGGTCTTGGATGAGAACTCTGCAAAGACAATCACGACCCTCCAGCTCTCCGCCAGTGACCAGGACAGTTTGCCGAGCCGGCTGCAGTACAAGGTGACCAAGCAGCCAGAGCTGGGGCACCTGGAGCACGTGGCCTCCCCAGGTTAGCAGGGATTTTACTCGGTTGGTACTCCTAGCAGCAAAGCGCTGGAAAACTTTTTAGCCCTAGAGACTCGCTGCAGAAAATTGTGCTTGGAGGCAGCAGCACAGAATGATGTTTCCTGTCAGAAATCTAATAGTTGTCAGCCCAGGGAGTTGGAGAATAGGGTGAGTGGAGGCCCGACAGCCTGATAATCACAGATGAGGATTTATGCAGCCTCTGGGTGAGTTTATTGCCCTGGTAACCTTGCCTGGTGGACTTCGCAGATCAGTCCGACCACAACAACCCCCGGCAGCGCTACGAGCTGGTGGCAGAGTGGCTGGAAAGCTGCCTCGAGGAAAAGGCCCTGGGGGTGCTGGGTGATGGCAGCTGAACATGAGCCGGCAGTGTGGCCAAGGGGGCCAACAGCAGCCTGGAGGTATGAGGGATGGGGTGGCCAGCAGGAGCAGGGCAGTGATTGTCCCCCTATACTCAGCTCTGGTGAGGTCACACCTCAAGCACTGTGTCCAGTTTTGGGCCCCTCACTACAAGAAGGACATCGAGGCCCTGGAGCGTGTCCAGAGAAGGGCAGCGAAGCTGGTGAAGGGGCTGGAGCACAAGTCTTTTGAGGAGCGGCTGAGGGAACTGGGACTGCTTAGTCTGAAGAAGAGGAGGCTGAGGGGAAACCTTACTGCTCTCTGCAGCTCTCTGAAAGGCGGTTGTGGTGAGGTGGGTGTTGGTCTCTTCTCCCAGGCAAGAAGTGATAGGACAAAATGCTTCAGGGGAGGTTTAGGTTGGAGATTAGGGAAAATATCTTCACTGAAAGGGGGGTAAGGCCTTGGGACAGGCTGCCCAGGGAAGTGGTGGAGTCGCTGTCCCTGGAGCTTTTCAGAAAGCGTGTAGACGGGACATGGTTTAGTGGACATGGTGGTGTTGGGTTGACGGTTGGACTTGATGATCCTAGAGCTCTTTTCCAACCTTAAAGATTTTGTGATTCTATGAATCTTGCTGCTGTGTGAATCTCCTCTTTCAGGACCTATTGCTGCATCTGCAAGACAGGCAAACCTTCAGCCTTTCCTGTGACCACATATAGCACAACACCCCAAAGAATCCATCCCCTAATGTCTATAGTAACAGAGCCCACTGTCGTGGTTCAGCCCCAGCCGGCAATCGCTCACTCCCCTATCAGCAAAACAAGGGGAAGATGCGAACAGCAAAGGGCAAACGGCCTTGAGTTGAGATAACGACCTTGAATGGGCCAACAAAGGGAGAGGGAAACAACAATACTGGCTGCAGTAGTTACACCGGGATGTAAACAAATTCGATGACAAACCAAGCACTTCACAGATGATCGGGGCCGGCTCCTGAACATGAACCCCATCCTGGGAGGGAGAGGGAAACAACAATACTGGCTGCAGTAGTTACACCGGGATGTAAACAAATTCGATGACAAACCAAGCACTTCACAGATGATCGGGGCCGGCTCCTGAACATGAACCCCATCCTGGGCAAAGCCAGGACATTATCCACCCCTTATTCCATACCATCTATGTCATGCCTAGATCATACACAGATAGTACTCCATCAGTC